>CM064543.1:11837395-11855071 GCA_032716605.1 Paralithodes platypus
AAATAAAGTTCTATAGTTCAAATTATATCTTTGGAGTGATAAAATAAAGTTCTATAGTTCAAATTATATCTTTGGAGTGATAAAATAAAGTTCTATAGTTCAAATTATATCTTTGGAGTGATAAAATAAAGTTCTATAGTTCAAATTATATCTTTGGAGTGATAAAATAAAGTTCTATAGTTCAAATTATATCTTTGGAGTGATAAAATAAAGTTCTATAGTTCAAATTATATCTTTGGAGTGATCAAATCAAGTTCTATAGTTCAAATTATATCTTTGGTGTGATAAAATAAAGTTCTATAGTTCAAATTATATCTTTGGAGTGATAAAATGGCCAAAACAATACTATTTCGTGTTAATTTTTGTGTACGGTATGCCTTCTCATATTCATTTTTGTGTACGGTATGCCTTCTCATATTTTTGTGTACGGTATGCCTTCTCATATTCATTTTTGTGTACGGTATGCCTTCTCATATTTTTGTGTACGGTATGCCTTCTCATTCATTTTTGTGTACGGTATGCCTTCTCATATTCATTGTTGTGTACGG
Organism: Paralithodes platypus; assembly: GCA_032716605.1. NCBI lineage: Eukaryota > Metazoa > Arthropoda > Malacostraca > Decapoda > Lithodidae > Paralithodes > Paralithodes platypus. Next base: position 11,837,944 of record CM064543.1, read on the forward strand.
TATGCCTTCTCATATTTTTGTGTACGGTATGCCTTCTCATATTCATTTTGGTGTACGGTATGCCTTCTCATATTTTTGTGTACGGTATGCCTTCTCATATTCATTTTTGTGTACGGTATGCCTTCTCATATTTTTGTGTACGGTATGCCTTCTCATATTTTTGTGTACGGTATGCCTTCTCATATTCATTTTTGTGTACGGTATGCCTTCTCATATTTTCGTGTACGGTATGCCTTCTCATATTTTTGTGTACGGTATGCCTTCTCATATTCATTCAAGTCATGAAACAAAATTGCTCCGGTTTGACACCCTGTGTAAGGTGTTGGCTGAGGTGAAGATTATATTTATATATACCCCAAGACGTTGTGTAACATGTGGGTACCCTCATCCTTATAATGCTGCCATAATTAACTCCGTCAACCAAGTTACAAGGCGGTTATGTTTTCATCTCCGTCTGTTTTTTTTTCTTCTATGTGGATGAGGAAGACAAAAGGCAGAACTGCCTCCCCCAGTTGAAAGAGTGACAGGGCCAACATCAAGGAATATTCGAGCCAAAATGTCTCTGTTTCTGTATACAAAATATCTCACAAAGCATGCTATGAATTGATAAAAAGATAGTATGGATTTTTTGTCTCTATTATCGAAAATTATTTAGAATTACGAAGGCCTGTAGTTTACTAATTATCAGTATAGCCATGGTGGTGAAATATTTCAATAGGTTCGATATATACACTCGGATACCATAGTCTCTAGCCCTCTCATAAATATTCCTGGAGTTCACCTATTTATAATTTGGAAGTATATCTCTGGTAACGAATGTATGAATATAATTTTCCATAAATCAACTACAAAACTTTGTATACTATTAAATTAAAACCAAGTTATATAAACAAATCTGTGCAGATACCGGTAGTTATAATTGCATAAAGAAAACACATAATGGGTCCACGATTTCTTACGAGTGGGCTAGAGACTATGGCATCCGAGTGTCCAGGTCGCTAAATGTACAGTGATTGTAATTGAGGCAATGTTACATCTCAACAATTATATAGATATATAAATGTAATCCCAGTGAAAAAAAAACCCACAATAACACCAATAATTCGTTCCATTCCATTCATTGATTTGTGAAAACTTATATATGATTTGAGTCGGTCAGTAGCCATACCGTTAAAGGGTTTGGGAGGATCAGCAAGAAACGCGGGAAAGGGAACAGAGATTACAGTGAATTAATATATTTTCTCCCTGCCTCCCTTGTGTTCACACTTCGAGGCTTGCTGATCTACTAGAGGGATTATGTTCTGGAGGTGGGATTCCCAGTCCCAACCTCCAGGGGCTATCTGTGTCACTATAGTGACTGGCGATAGGGTCGCCACATCCCAACGCCTTTGACTCAACACATTTAGAAAGGTACTGCGTTCCATGACTGTGCAGCATACAGAGAGAGAGAGAGAGAGAGAGAGAGAGAGAGAGAGAGAGAGAGAGAGAGAGAGAGAGAGAGAGAGAGAGAGAGAGAGAGAGAGAGAGAGAGAGAGAGAGAGAGAGAGAGAGAGAGAGAGAGAGAGAGAGAGAGAGAGAGAGAGAGAGAGAGAGAGAGATTTGATTGATTTATTGAGAGAAGTACAAATGTTACCCAAGTATCATTACATAATCTTAAAAGGGCAAAGCTGCATACGCAATCTACAGCCTAAACCAGAGAGAGAGAGAGTGAGAGTGAGAGTGAGATAGAGAAAAGGGGAGGGGGGGGGGGGGTGAGCGGAAGGAATCACGGGTGAGAGAGGACCACAGGCTTTGTAACTTTGTCTTCAGTAAAGCCGGTATCACACGAACAATTTTTTCCGCAACATTTATCCTCAACGCTGGTCTGGCAGCTTATGAGGTAAACATTTAAAATATTTAGGTTACCAAAATGTATCTACCAACAATCTAATTTCCGATACCAGTGCAAAATATACCAGAATTGTTGCCAGAAATTTTTTGATCATCGAATGTTGACTATAAAAGCTCTCGTGTGACACTGGCTTAAGACACGTGCTGTCACCACCACCATCATCATCATCCCCACCACCCTTCCTTCCTTCCTTTAGGGGCTTCATATTATTATAGTCTTCAATATCACCCTTCTCCTTTCAACTATTATTGTGGTGGTTTTAGCTCGTTGTGGGAGGGATTCTTGGATATCTAGGAGTCCTACCAATGCCAAGTAATATCGTCTAGTAGTAGCATTAATTTAACAAGGAATCCGTGGCCGTCTGATTGAAGGGATTTGTTTGGTACCATATACGGTACCGGTAGTTCTACACCAAGTGTATTTTCCGGCAAATTTGTTTTGGCAATATGTTGAGACTTTTACACTGGTAGCGGTAACTAGATTGAAGATAGATTATAATAGGCGACATCAGTATTATGTGGGATCTGTTTCGGGGTTAGGACAGAAACAAGGTGTATTAAGGTGCGTCCACACTGGCAACAAAACATGTTTGCAACACAAAATACAACATAGTAGGCAACAACGTATTAAGTTATTAATGATACTGTGTTGCAGACATGTTGGTACTACACATTAGTACCAATATGTCTGCAACACAATATCATTAATAACTTAATACGTTGTTGCCTACTATGTTGTGTTTTGTGTTGCAAACATGTTTTGTTGCCAGTGTGGACGCACCGTTAGAAGATAGGTGTAGTAATGACAGTGGTATAGTTTAGGGTGTTTGTTTTTATTCCGAATTAGTCATTGACATGAGAGTATTCACTCCACAATCTCAACCAGAGCACACTGTACGGGAATGGAAAGTTTGTCATACTACAGACCGAGCATCACTAGAGTTAGGTACACTCGGATGCCATAGTCTCTAGCCCACTCATAAGATTTCGTGGACCCCCTATGTAGCTGCTTTTTCTGGACCTCCTTCTCCCTCATGTTTAGCCCCATTAGTATTGACATTTTAAGACGTTCGCCGCGTTAGTTTGTCGACATTTCGTCCCATTTCTTTATCAATATCAATCCCTTTCGTGCCATTTAGGTTTCGATTTTTTTCCGGGCATGCGATAGCAAGCCTGTAATTTTGGAGTAACCGGCTTTTCCTACCGAAAAAGGTGAAGTTTGATCTAGAAGGAGGATTTTGAGGATAATTTATTAAGCTTGATGGAGGTCTAGGGAGGAAATTAAGACAATAATAACTTAGTAGACTAATAAACAAATCATACCCCCTTATTGTTCATTTGAATATTTGTAAATAGCTTAAGGGGCTAAGGTATATTTATTAGTAAACATATCTATTTATTTATTTGTTTTAGTTTCTCCCTAGACTTCCATCAAATAAATTTTCCTCAAGATCCCCCTTCGAGATAAATTTGTATTTTTTTTTTCGGTAGAAAATTGTCCCGGACATGGTCTTCCTTCCTGCCATCCTTGTTCCTGTTCGGTATATTGTACCGCCCTTCCCCTGCCTTCACTTCCTGTCTTCTGTTGTCCATATGGGTTTATTCACCTGTCCCTTGCCTTCTCATCTAACACATACACTATGTACCGGTAATATATATATGATATATATATATATATATATATATATATATATATATATATATATATATATATATATATATATATATATATATATATATATATATATATTAAGCATCAATATGCAGTGACTGTAATATGGGTCAGCTACATAAATTATGACATTTACTGTAGGTTATAATAAACAATTATTGATGAAGAGGGATGGTGGAGACCTACGGGATATCGTCTTTTAATAAGCCTTACACGCAATTATGTGCCACGCTTACAGTACAAAACAACTAGTGTCAGGCGGCAACTCCAGACAAACCTTGGTAGGGAGAATTAAATGTAACTTACAGTGATTGATATGAGGGGGCAGAGCTAGTCAGGTGAGGTGAGATGTGGGACAGTCTTCTGGGTTGTTGTTGTTGTTGTTGTTGTTGTTCCAAAAGCTGCCTTGCCGAACAGCCCCGAGTCCCTAAGGAAGGCCATGGCCACGGTCAGGCTTTCCCACAGAGCTCTCAAGAAGTTTTGATTGTGTTGTTGGCGTAAGTGGTTGTGTGAAATGCAGTACAGTCTTCTATGATGTGTTTAATGGTATGGGGTGCTGTGGTGCAACCTGGGCAGGTGTCGACGACGGAGTCATCCAGTCTCTTCTGATAGCTCAGAAGAGCTGGATGGTGTCCGCATCTCAGCCTGGCCAGGTGGACTCTGTTCTAGGTTGTAGAAAATTGTGGTTGGTGGACTCGTTTATTCCTCTTTGGTGTCATAATGGAGGGTGCTATTCTTGTGGGTGTAGGTGTACTTCTTTGAGCTGGGGTCTCTGGCTTCACAATAAAGGATGCTATTCTGGTGGGTGCCTTTCCTGGAGATGCGGGCATCACAATAAACTTAAAGTGAGGTACCTGGTACTAATTTTTAAGTGTCGTATAATTCTTTGTTGTGGTGCTTGATACATATTGCATAGTGTACATTTTCAAGAATAATGTAGACAAATTGTGGACAAACGTAAGGTAGTGATTATAAGTCATGTCCCAGCTGTCATTATGCTTGGTTCGCTCTGTGCTGTATTAATGTGTGTTCGATGTTAAATAGGTTGGGTAAGAGTAGGAACATGTTTGTGTATCTCACTTGAAACGAATAAATAAAGTTTTAGATATGGCTGATACCAATTATTGATACAAAAATACATGGTGCCGATACATCACATAATTGGCCGACTGTACCAAATATCGTTACAGTACTGAAATTACTCCTGGTCTCTGGGTCTTCTCCTGGATGACCTAGATGTGTGTGAATTTGTATTTTGTTTTCGTTTGTTCATTGTTTTCTGTTATGTTGTCCCTATTCGGGCTCTGTCTTGTATTACCCCCCCCCAAAAAAAAAAACCAAAACCAAAGAAAAACAAAAAAACAAAAACAAAAACAAAAAACAGGAAAAGTGGGGATTGGGCCTGAGTATATACATAGCCTACATACATACATAGATAAACAAAGGGTAATTAGATGTATACCGTAGTGATTGATATAAGTAGAGCCAACCTTGAGTGAGTTAATGTAGTGTTATAATTACCGTACAGGTCTTTGTTGTTGTAGTGGTGGTGGTGGTTTGTTTGTTCCTCCCCACTCACCCCTTTATCCTTCATGGTGGCCTCTTTCCTTACCTATTACTTCCGGTAGGCGAGAAATCATGGCCTCTATCCACTGTAACTCAAAAAGGGCTAGAGCAAATTGTCTGTAAATGTCCACATCTATTCCTTGACTGACTCTTCCCATATTAGCTCGATTACTCTGGTCGTTTTTGAGTTAAAAGAGGTTAGAGGTCATGATTTCTCGCCTACTTACACCGAATAAACTATAATAGTCCTTCAGGCTTAAGGGGGGTCACCTTTTTTTGTTCTCTCTCCTTTTTTCTCTTTCTCTGGCTTGTAACCTTTCAGCCCCATTCAGCCTACTGTTTTAAGACGTTTATCCCCATCCAGGTGTTGATTGCCCTATTTTCCATTCTTCCTCCTCAAATGTCCTATCTTTCCTGCTCTCCTCCCTACCATCTCTCCCCCCCCCCACCCCTCCCTAACCTTACCTCCCTCCTTCCCTCCATTTCTTCTCTCACCCTCGTCCTCCTCCTCCTCCTTCTTTTCTCTCCTCCTCTACCTCCCCCACTTCCTTCTTTTCTCCCCTCCTCTACCTCCCCCCACTTCCTTCTTTTCTCCCCTCCTCTACCTCCCCCCACTTCCTTCTTTTCTCTCATCTTCCTCCTCCTCCTCCTGGGTTTGCTCGTGTGTTTTACGAACTTAATTCAGTGACACATCATCGTCATGCTAATTAAACAGAGAGAGAGAGAGAGAGAGAGAGAGAGAGAGAGAGAGCGAGAGCGAGAGAGAGAGAGATTGCACAGACATTGCAGTCCCTACTAGGCAGTCCGAACTTAAATCTAAGAACATTTGCTACTAGGTGGGAGATTAGGCTAGCAAAGCAGAAGGCTCTCTCCCCACCCACCACTGCAGAGAGAGAGAGAGAGAGAAAGATAGTGTATATAGTGATGGTGTATACAGTATAGTGATAGTGTATAATAAGAGGAAAGTTGAGGTGTGAGAGAGAGAGAGTGTGAGAGTGAGTGAGATAGTGAGATAGTGTATATAGTGATGGTGTATAATAAGAGGAAAGAGGTGAGGTGTGGCTGACAGTAGCGGAACAGAGTAGCTGCCTCACTTCCCTCCCTCTCCCTTTACCTCCCTCCCTTCCCTCCCTTCCCTCTACCTCCCTTCCTCTGTTTGTTTCCCCTCATCCCTCCCTTCCCCTCCCCTCCCTCTACCTCCCTTCCTCTGCTTGTTTCCCCTCATCCCTCCCTTCCCCTCCCCTCCCTCTACCTCCCTTCCTCTGCTTGTTTCCCCTCAGCCCCCCTCTCCCCCTCCCTATCCACCCACTCTCCTCCCTCCCTGCCTGTGTTTATATCTCCCTCTCCCCTCCTTCCTCTGTCTGTTTCCCTTCACCCCTCTTTTACTATCTCCCTCTCCTCCCCTCCCCTCTTACTTTTATCTTTTGTTCTTTGTTTGTTTCTCTTCAACCCTCGCTTACTATACTTCAACCAGTTCTCTATCCTTCCTTCCTTCTACCAGTTCTCGAGCTTTCCTTCTCCTTCCCCTCTCCCTCCCTCCTTCTTCCTCTCTCTCCCTCCTTCCTTCCCCCTCCCTTCTCCCAGTTCCCCCTCTCTCCCTTCCTCCTTCCCCCTCCCCTCCTTCCTTCCTTTTATCTTTTGTTCTTTGTTTGTTTCTCTTCAACCCTCTCTATCCTTCCTTCCTTCTACCACTTGTCGATCTTTCCTTCTCCTCTCCCTTCCTCCGTCTTCCTCTTTCCCCCTCCCCCTTCCCTCCTTTCCCCCCCCATCTCCCAGTTCCCCCTCCCTCCTTCATCCTCCTCTCTCCCTCCTTCCCTCTCCAATCTCCCCTCCCTTCTCCCACTTCCCTTCTTTTCCGTCCCCTCTCTCTCCCTTCTATTAGTCCCCCCCTCTCCCTCCTTTTCCGTCCCCTCTCTCTTCTCCCAGTTCCCCCTCCCTCCCCTCTTCCAGTCCCCCCCTCCTTCTCCCAGTTCTCCATCCCTCCTTCCTCGCCCCCCCCCTTCTCCTTTCTATCAGTCCCCCCCCCCCCCCCCCCCCCCCCCCCCCGGCCCGTCCTTCTATAAGTTCCCCCTCCTTCCTTACCCTCCATTCTCTCTCTCTCTCTCCTTTGCTATCCTTTCCTTCCACTGTACCTTACTCTCGGGTTAGCTATCTCTACTAGAATTAAGTCCTGACCACCTCGCTGGGATCGTAAGGTCTGTGTGGTCAGTGTATCTATGTAAATCTCTCTCTCTCTTGCTCTCTCTCTCTCATGCCACCAGCTATAATGGTATATACGGCACCAGCAAGGGGCCACATTTAGACCAGGCTCACTCTACCCCGCGGGCACACTTCACTCCCTAAACCACATGTACACCACGTTTGTTAACCCGTACAGTACCGGTGACGTCCTTTTCATCATGTTCTGGCAACTATTAGACGATTTTACTCAGCTTAGGAAGGACCTCTAGCAATAATAAGCCTTCCAAGTATCTCAACCAACCCTTTTAACTACCACAGATCCCTCTTAAGCTGTATAATATCGTCTTAAATGAGCTAGGATAAAATATAACACTCGTCGCTGGTACTCAAAATGTTAGGGGGTAGGGTTTATTTATTAGTTTATTTATTTATTGATTATTGCTTAGTTTCCTCCCTAGACCTCTATCAAGCTTAATTAATTACCGGTATCTTCAAGATTCCCCTTTGAGATAAATTAGTACATTTTTCGGTAGTTTTTTTTTTTTTTTTATTGTATGTGATTGAGGGAGGCAAAAGGCATAACTGCCTATAGCGAGTGCCTCCCCCATAGTTGAAAGAGTGACAGGGCCAAAATCAAGGGACGTTCGAGCCAAAATGCCTGGACACACGGAGCTTGAAGCAATTTAAGTCACAGGAAGAGGGAAAGACTGATTCTGGGAGAGAGTTCCAGAACTCAGCTGTTGAGTAGAAGAAAGTTTGAGAGTAACGTTTCACTCTTGGGTTGGAGAGTTGCACAGAGTAGGGGTGGGATTGAGTTGCAAGACGGGTACCACGTGCCCTACGTAAAGGAGGTGGTATGCACTGGGATAGCTCTGAGGAACACTGATTATTATAGTAGCGATAGAATAGCGAGAGAGATGCAACATTGCGGCGGAGAGAGAGAGATTGCAGAGAGTTGGTGAGTGGACGGGAGTTAATGATACGAAAGGCCTTCCTTTCAACTTTGTCTAGGAGAGCGGTGTGAGAGGAACCTCCCCACACATGTGAACAATACTCAATACAAGGGCGCACTATGCCCCTGTACAGAGCAAGAAGCTGTGCAGGGGAAAATAACCCCCTAAGGCGGTTGAGCACACCCAGCTTCTGGGAGGCTGCCTTAGCAAGACTGGTAATATGGTCCTTCCAAATGAGAGCAGAAGAAAAAGAGACACCAAAAATATTGAGAGAAGATGAAGGGTTGATTTTTGTATTGTTGAAGAATAAGGGATAGTCCGCTGGGAGATCCTGATGGGTAGATAGATGGAGAAATTGGGTTTTGGAAGCATTAAAGTTAACAAGGTTTTCTCTGCCCCAATTGGAAATAGTATTTAGATCAGAATTTAAGAGTTCTATGGCTTCATTACGTTTGTCGTTGAGGGATTGCTGGCTGGAGCGTTCTGAAAAACTAATGGAGTAGTGTAATGTTGAGTCGTCTGCGTATGAATGGATAGGAATTAAGGTACAGTTAAGGAGATCATTTATAAAAATTAGAAAGAGAATAGGAGATAGGTCAGAGCCCTGAGGAACACCGGAGTTTATAGGGTGAGGAAGTGAACAATGGCCGTCCACAACCGCGGCTATGGAACGGCCGGAAAGGAAATTAGAGACAAAGGCACAGATGGAGGGATAGAAACCGAAGGAGGGTAGTTTAGAAATTAAAGATTTATGCCAGACTCTATCGAAGGCTTTCGATATGTCTAGTGCAATAGAAAAAGTCTCACCGAAGTCCCGAAAGTTGGATGACCAAGAGTTAGTAAGATATGAAAGAAGATCACCAGTAGAGCGACCCTTAAGGAAGCCATACTGGCGATCTGAGAGCAGATTATGAGAAGAGAAATGCTTAAGAAATTTGGAAGCAAGAATAGTTTCAAAAACTTTAGAAAGACAAGAGATGAGAGCAATTGGACGATAGTTGGAGGGTTGAGAGCGGTCACCCTTCTTTGGGACAGGTTGAATGTGAGCAAACTTCCAGCATGAAGGGAAGACGTTAGAGGATAGACAGAGACGAAAGAGTTTGCCTAGGCAGGGAGTCAGCACGGAAGCACAGTTTTCGAGAACAACAGGAGGAACACCGTCCGGACCGTACGCCTTATTAGTGTTAAGCCCAGAGAGGGTAGAAAGTACATCTTTAGAAGAGATTAGGATATTAGGCATAAGTAAGAGAGAGGAGGGCGGAGAGGGAGGAATAGCACCGGAATCATCCAAGGTGGAGTTTCTAGCAAAACTTTGAGCGAAGAGTTTAGCTTTAAAATGTAAAACTTGCAAACCAAACAAACCAAAACTGGGACAAAGACAATATAAAGTCAAATTAAATTATCAAAATCGCTATGTGGAAACAACGCTTACTAAAATGAAAATTATTAAATAAAAGAACACAATCCACCACATAGGGTGTACATTACTACATGAGCAAGTTAATCTGTTTCCCAAGCAAACTAATCGCACATATAACAACGCACTATCGTCACGTTAAAGGAATTAGTCAAGTTTGGGAAGTCCGGGACGTTCTGGTAAATTTTTACTAAACCCTGCATGAATAAAGAAACTACATGTTAAATGTCAAAATATTATTTAAAATCAAATTTGCAACATGACAAGACATTAACAATAGTACAAAATACCAATATTGATAAGATATCTATACTATTACAAAATAATATATAAAATACAGTACAGCACTCACTAACGATAGTGCTATCGGGTAGGTACCTGTAAGCATAGCATGCCTCAAGTGACCCCTATCAATAACTACCCTACAAATAACCTACATTTATCGCACAAATAAACTAAGGAAATCGCAAAAGCAAGCAATTGATACTATCGACAATGAATACATATAATATAAAGACAAATAATTGCAAAATATGAAGTAACAACAGATTCAAACAAAGAGTACTCTTTTAACAAGAACAATCAATTTAAAAAATCATCAATATTAATTTTAATAATAGAAAAAGAAAAAGATAAACAATAATAACAGACAAAAAATAATAAATACAGACAAAAAGTGAGCAGAGGTTATACAAGAAACTTCAAGTTAAAAATGCTTGATTAAAATGATTGATGTCAAATTTTAGAATACAGTCACAATAATTGACCCTAAAAAGATTAAATTTATGGAACAATTTACTTGCCTCAAAACCTCTGTCAGAGGAAGAAGTGATGGTTGTGCCATCAGAGTGGGAAAGGGGAGGGAAAGACGAGGAAGAGAAATTGTTGGAGAGGTTTTTGGCTAGATGCCAGAAAGCTTGGGAAGAGCTAGAGTTGGATAGTTCAGTGCATTTATTATTGATGAAAGAGTGTTTGGCAAGTCGAAGAACAGATTTGGCTTGATTCCGGGCAGAAACATAGGAAGAATGAGAGTCTTGAGTTTTAAGGCGTCGGTACTGTTTGAATGCTTCCTCCTTATTGCGGACAGCAGTAGAACAGGCGTGAGTAAACCAAGATTTTTTAGCATTAGTCTGAGAGAAAGAGAATGGAATGTATGCTTCCATGCCCGATAGGATTACCTCAGTTATGCGTTCAGCACTCTCCGAGGGTCCCCGGCCACGGAAGCAGAAATCATTCCATGGGAAATCAAAGAAGTACTGCCGGAGAGCCTCCCAGTCGGCAGCGCCAAAGTGCCACAAGCGCCGCCGGCTAGGAGGATCGGGTGGCCGTACTGGAGAGATAGGACAGGTGACAGAGATAAGTTTATGGTCGGAGGAGCCCAAAGGAGAGAAAAGATCGACAGTATAAGAAGAAGGGTTAGAAGTTAGAAACAAGTCAAGAATGTTGGGCCGATCTCCGATGCGATCCGGGATACGGGTGGGTTGCTGAACTAACTGCTCTAGGTCGTTTAGGATAGAAAAGACGTAGGCTTGTTCACCAGGTGGATCAGTAGTGTGAGAGGAGAGCCATTGGCGGTGGTGAACGTTGAAATCTCCTAAGATGGAGATTTCTGAGAAAGGAGAAATGGATAGAATGTGTTCCACTGTAGAGTTTAGATAGTCAAAGAAATTGGGAAAATTGGTAGAGTTAGGGGAAAGATAGACAGTACAGAAATATTTAGTAAGAGAATGACAGGAAAGTTTGAGCCATAAAAGTTGAGAATTCAGAGGAGTTGAAATCGGGAACACGAGAGCAAGTGAGTTTGTTGTGCACATATGCACAACATCCGCCTTTGGCTTTGAAACTAGGATAGAGAAAGTAGGAGGATACAGAGAAGGGGCTGCTGGATGTTGCTACAGACACCTGAGTTTCGGTGAGGAAGAGAAGATCAGGTTTGTAGGAGGAGAGATGGTGCTCAACAGAGTGAAAGTTAGAGGAAAGTCCGCGAATGTTGCAGAAATTTATAGAAAGAGTAACAGGCTGAGGTCCAGGTAATTGTGTGGGGTCGTCAGGGGATGGTCGGTCGGGTGTGGAGGCATTTATGGTCCCCCCCCCCCCCCCTCCTCCCCTGGGGACTCCTAGGCTGGGCTAGAATTCATAATTTTGTTTTTTTAAATTTTGGTGTGGAGGAATGAAGTGTGGTGTGCATGTTTAGTGTAGTGAAGTGGATAGGAGGAGGAGGTGTTTGTGAGAGCTAGCTGGATTGCTCTCAGTGTAAATGAGGCACAAAGAAAATCAGTAAGAGAGGCCAAGCAAATGAAACAGGAGTTCCAGCGACTCTTTATCACATGCCTATAACCTCACCTGGGTCTAGCCCTGATCGATTGGTGCCTACAATATCCCCACAGGAAAGACGAATGTCCCGAGCCGAAGGCCGATTTCTCCAAATTTCAGGTTCGGTATCGCTCGCCAGAAAAAATAAATCGACAACTAAATGCCACGAAAGGTCTTGATATTGATGCAGAAATGGTACGAAAGGTGTTAAAATCGCCAAACTAATTGGGCGAACGTCTTAATAATTCAAAACGAATGGAACTAAGCATGGAGGAGAGAGGGGTCCAGACAAAGCAACTACAGTTGCTTTGTCTACTGAGACCTGATTTGTGACCTGCACCACTCCGTGCTTCAGATCCTTCTTAAACTGCACATAATCGTCTCAATATAGGTATAGCAATATACAAAATACGTCGCCGGTACAGAAGGGGTTAATGTTGAAGGGGTCCACTTGTACTGAGGTATGTGGTTCATGGCACTGCCCTCCACCAGTATGAGCTTGTCTCATCACGAAGTCGAGAGAGAGGCTTGACTTAACTTGATTTAACCTTTATTTACTGCCCCACACAATGGATGCGAACAGACAATGATACATTTTGATACAACAGTTGTTGTAGGTAGCACCAACGAACTTGACAAACATCTTTATCCTGGACGTTTTTGTAACTCAAAAGGACCTAGAGCAAACTGGCTGTAAATATCCACACCTAGTTCTTGGTGGGCTCTTCCCAAATTATGGAAATGTCAGCCCGATTGCTTTCATTAATTTTGAGTTCTGGGAAGTTAAGGGGTCGATTATTGTCAAGTTCGCTGACGCTACCTATAGTGATACAACAATTCAGTTACAATTGGCCACACGATACAAGTTTCCTGGCCATATGTAGGATGAGTCTATTATACTGAACTATGAGATCAATACAGTTTCTTAAGATAAGATTCCAAGATACCTTCGTTCGCAGGAAACCGTGATAACAACTTGCACAATGTAGGCCTATGTCAGAGAGAGAGAGAGAGTGAGTGAGTAAGAGTTCAAATTCACTTTAATTCCACAAGGTAGTGTTTTTTGTTGTTGCAAACTTAAGTAGATACATTTTTCTACAGTCATATCTAAAATTAACAAGGTTGTAATCAATAAAACATTAGATACAAGTTATTCTTCTTAGTTGCCTAATTATTTAGCAATTACCTGATAAGGCCAGACTTAAGTGGGTAGTGTTTGATTATTGGTTTATTTATTTATTATTAATATACATAGATATATAGATATATATAGATCTCCATCAAGCTTAAAAAAACGTCCCCAAGCTCCCCCTTCGAGATAGATTTGTAAATTTTTCGGATGGAAAATTTGTCGCCCAAAGGCGGGTTCCTACTACAACACAGACACCTAAATGGCACGAAAGGTCTTAATATTGACAAAGATATGGGGCCAAAAGGTTTTAAAATCGCTAAACTAATGGGACGAACGTCTTAAATCCTGAAAACTAATAGGGTTAAGCATGAAGGAGAAGAGGGTCCAGAAAAAATAAATACCCCCCTTAAATTAATTAATGAGCCGGCATCAGTGACACAAGTAGCAAGTTAATTCCATTCCTTAACCCCTTCTGTACCATCGACATCCTTTGTATTTTATCCTGGATACTACTAATTGATTTCATTCAGATTAAGAAGGATCATTCAGCTCTTGTAATGCTATGAGAGAGAGAGAGAGAGGTAATGCTCGTACAATGGCATTGATTTGCACAAGGTAATTTGTATCTCGTACTGGTTAGTTTTCTTATATTCCTTTTTCATATTCAAGTCTGCAAACAAAATTGGAACGCTCTGGTGGGACACAGTCTAGTAATTATAATTAGGCCAAAATATTACCACTATAACCTCTATAGCACTGAGTTATCGAGGTGATGTTTCAACCACGTGGGAAAAGACAGCCAGGGAATAGGTGTGGAAATTGACAGCCCATTTGCTCTAGTCCTTTTCGAGTGACAGATTAAGGTTCACGATTTCTGCCCTACTTACAATGAACCGACTATAGCTCCACACACACACAGAAAGTTAGATAGTTACGTTGTTCTGGTGTGTAGTGATATCTGAAGGTCCCGTCATGCTTCTACAAAGGTTACCAGTCAACCCTTGGAAGGAGACCAGTCGAGTGTTAGATCTACAAGGTTCAATACAACATTTAGATTTTGTTTTCTATATGTGTGTGTTCATTGTCTTCTGTTGTGTTGTCCTTATTCTGGCTCTGTCTTGAGTCGGCGCCCCCCCCCCCCCAAAAAAAAAAGGAAAAGTGGGGATTGGGCCTGATTATATAGAATAGAATAGAACGAAGGTCGAATACAAGATCCATAGCCTAGCTTCTTTTCTGTTTGTTTTCTTCTTTCTATGTGCAAGAAGATCGAATACAAGATCTACATTTTTTTTCTCATAAAGGAGACAAAAAACAAAGCTGACTGTAACAAGTGTTCCCCCAGGGTTGAAGAGAGTGATAGAGAGCCAAAATCAAGGTACTGTACGCTCTGTACAAAATCAAGGTAGGTAATTTAGGTGTGTTGGAAATTAGTGTGATGTGCTTGTTTAGTGTTATGAAATTAATAGGAGGAGGAGGAGGTGTTTGTGAGAGTTAGCTGGATTACTCTCTCTGTAGCTGAAGCACAAAAAGAAACAGTGAGGGAAGCCAGGCAAAAGAAACATGAAACGCGAGTTCCAGCAAAACTTAATATAATATGCCTATGTGGCCTCCCCTGTGTACGGCCCTGCTTGATTGGTACTTGCAATTTTGGTCGAATACACACACACCTATAGTCGGTTTTATTTCAGCTGGCGGTAAATTAAATCCTTTGGCAGTTGATTTCTTGATAACTCCTGCTCTTCCTATTAATTTCACTACACTTAATAAGCACACCACACTTCTTTCCAACACACTTACATTACCTCTAACGTACCTTGATTTTGGCCCTCTATCTCATTTTCATTTTTGTTTGGGGGGGGGGGGGGGCAGTTGTGACACACAGTTTTGCCTTTTGTCTCCTTCATGCACATAGAAAACAAACATCTAACCCATTATTTTGTTGTGCTCAGGTTGTTTTGTCTCCTTCATACACATAGACAAAATATATAGCCTATACAGTAAATGTAACCCATTCTTTTGTTGTATTTCAGGTTGTTTTGTCTCCATATACACAGAAAACAAAAAGGACAAAATTAAGCCATCATTTTGTTTTCCTAAGGTTGTTTTGTCTCCTTCATATACACAGAAAAAAAAATCTATCTATCTATCGATCTATATACTCAGGCGCAATCCCCACTTTTCCCTTTTTTTTTTTTTTTTTTTTTTTAAATTCAGTAAATGTAACCCTTTGTTTTGTTGTGTTTCAGGTTGTTGCCGGTGCTACTTCCCGGCTGAGGTGCAGGGTACGTGGGAGACTCAGGCGGGGGTTGGTGTGAGTGGTGATGTACGCTACCAGGATATCATGGTGGACTCTACAACCATAGCAGGCTGGGGCTCATGCCATGCCAGGATTGACCAAAATATCGTCTTGAATGACAGGTAAGTGAGTTTCAATGTCAGCTGGAGTGTACAGTCGGCCTAATAAGTGATGTCTCGGCACCAAGTATATTTTGACCCATAATTGGTTTCAGCAATATCTAAACTTAATTTATTCATTTTGCAGGGGATATACAAACCTATTTCTATACTTACCTACCCTATTCAACATCTGGCAAACATTATTATAGCACAGAGCTAGCCAAACATAATGACTGTACAATTGCCGACTTGCGAGTTTCGTTCTATAAGGAAGTTGAGCCCTAAACATCGACATTAAACAGATATACAATATAATGTTAGTTTTTTATAAATGGAAAATATGTGAAATTGGGTTTTATGTATTGATAGATGCACGATATACAATATAATGTTAGTTTTTATAAATGGAAAATATGTGAAATTGGGTTTTATGTATTGATAGATGCACGATATACAATATAATGTTAGTTTTTTATAAATGGAAAATATGTGAAATTCGGTTTTATGTATTGATAGATGCACTACAACCGTATTTTAACTGTTCATTCTGCTAAATATCGATGTCTACTGCTCCAACTTCCTTATAGAACGAAACTCGCAAGTGGTCAATTGTTCACAAAAGCCGTGTCCTGCTTTCACATGCAGGAAAATAGTCACTAACAAAACTTTTATATTAATGCCGTATTCACTTTGTTTATGATTATTGTGTTGTACTTTGTTTGATCTCGACTAATAGAACAACAAGAACAAGTATTGGTGGGTAGGAGAAAGGCTTCAGCTTAAATAAACAAGAATTCAATGATGCCGTAGCCTTGAGGTATGGGTGGCCAGTTTCGAACCTGCCGCTGAAATGTGCATGTGGTGAAATAAACAACTCAGACCACTGTATGACTTGTAAGAAAGGAGGATTCATCTGTATCCGGCATGATGAAGTACGAGACATCACTGCACAAATGCTGGACGAGGTGTGCCATGATGTCAGAATCGAACCGGAACTTCTGCCTATGGACGGACAGCGCCTTGGCACCCAATACTGCAAATACTTCAAATGAAGCAAGAGTGGACGTAAGTGCTCGAGGTTTTTGGACGAGGGGACAAACGGGCTTTTTTCGACATCAGAATCTTCAACCCAAGAGCACAAACATATCGTGAGCGAGGACACAAGGCGGCATACTTGAGAAACGAAAGTGAGAAAAAAACGCGCTTATGAAGAAAGAATTTTGAACAGGGATCAAGGAAGCTTTACTCCTCTGGTCTTCTCATCGTCGGGAGGTATGGGACCTTCTGCAAGTGTCTTCTATGCCAGATTAGCTGAACAAATATCGGAGAAAAAGCGCCAGCATAGAAGCCAAGTCATAACTTGGATGAGATGCCGGCTCTCTTTCTCTCTTCTCAGGTCTGCACTCCTATGTCTCAGGGGTACAAGGTCCTCCCCGCTACAGAGGACAAGAGTGAGAGACTTGGACTTTGAAATGGTCGTGGCGGAGGGACGAATTGGGGAACAACTAGGTTGATTGTAGGGAGGTACTGGTACAATAACATAAACTACAATGTAAACTAGAATAAGATAGATTGTACACCACTTTGTAACTGTCCCTTAATGAAAA
>CM064543.1:11855171-12047671 GCA_032716605.1 Paralithodes platypus
TTATAACAACTTTTGAGAACGAAGCTAGCGGTATTTTGGGTTTTGATTTGGTAACCCTCAAAGTCATGTTCCTTCTTCACAACTTTATCTATATTTTTCATCTCGTGTTGTTGTTCCCCAAGCTGCCTGGCCGAACAGCCCCAAGGCCCCGAGCAAAGCCAAGGCCATAACCGAGCGCCCCCACAGAACCCTCCCTGCCTACCACAATAAAGCCTTGGTGACCGAAGCCACTCCATGGCGTGGAGCTGAGGAGGGTGCGGAAACGTCCGGGAAACCAAAGCCCCGCCCAGGGCCCTGTGCCCCTCAGCAATTATGAAGAGAAAGTTGAGGTGCAAAGGGAAAATGTGACGCTTTGACGAAGTGGTACACTTTACCTAAACTGTGGCTCAGAGTTTACTAACCAATACAAACTACTATACAAACCTTTGCCCCTCAACTTTCCCTTCATATTTGCTGAGGGGCACAGGGCCTTGGGTTGGGCTTTGGTTTCCCGGGCGTTTCCCCACCCTCCTCAGCTCCCCGCCTTGGAGTGGCTTCAGTCACCTGGGCTTTATTAGTAGTAACCAGGGAGAATTTTGTGGGGGTGCGCGGTTATGGCCGCCTTGCTCGGGACCTTGGGGCTGCTCGGCCAGACAGCCTGGGGAACAGCAACAACAACAACAACAAGCAGCACATCACCAGTATTGTAGTAAAGCTCAAAAGGCAATCTGCACAAGTTTAGACCTCTCTAAAAAAAAAATACTAGAAAAAGATGCCATTCCTAAGCTGAATACTGTACCATCTTGTGATGTAATAGAACATATAATACTGAATGTCTTCCTTAATCTGTGTTGGTGGTGTAATGGTTTAGATGCTTATGTTCTGGGTGCGATGTCCCGAGTTCGAATCCCGGGAGGACCATATGCTTTCATTAGTTTATTCAAGTACATTGGGGTTTGTAATGGATGATTATTGTTAAGAACGGGGTGTTACTTACTTTTTTCTATGTTCTCATTGCTGCAAATAACTTTGATGATAATTGATCACATTGGCAATAGAAACCATTACAGTTAAGGCACTTTTACTTACATTAGAAGTTAAAAATTTTACTAAATTTAGATTGTACTAATAATTTTTTTGTGTTGACTGATAACTAAATGTGTGTTATTGTGGTTTTGTCAGGTCGTCCGAGTCAACGAGGGTCCGGTGGAGAGCGAGTCAGTCGGCCAGGATCGCTGTTGTTGTTGTTGTTGTTGATGATGACCACCACCGCCGCCGCTACACTCAACTCTATATACCTCTAACAAACCACTCAGTCTTAACCCCTTGAAGCTCTGAGGCATTTTAGCTGTGTATTAGACAATTTTATGCAGCTTAGGAAGGATCTGTGGGTATTAAAAGGGTAAAGACTATCTCGAGCAACCCTCTGACTTTCATATACCCTTCCTAATCTGAATAAAATCATCATTATAGCCAGAAAACAAAAAAAGAAGTGCGTCATCGATCCTCAGAGAGTTGGCCACAAGATGAATACATTAAACAAATATAGAGCCAGTCCTGAGCATTTTGTGTACATCTTCTATAAGTAGCACCAACGAATTTGACAATAATCTTATAACTCAAATTTAATGAAAGCAATCGGGCTGACATTTCTATCATTTGGGAAGAGTCCACCAGGAAATAGGTGTGGACATTTGCAGCCAGTTTGCTCAAGGTCCTTTTAAGTTACGAAGAGGTCAGGGATCAAGATAATTGTCAAGTTTGTTGGCGCTACTTATAGCACAGTATAGTCTGTATCATTAGTTCTAAAGTATTTTGAACCTCTAAGCTGATGAACTGAACCTCTAAAATGCTAATATCATATACAGTCGCGCTAAGAAGTGATGTTTCGGCACCAAATGTACTTTGATCAATAATTGGTATCAGCAATATATAAGCTTGATTTCTTCATATCAAGTGAAATATACAAACATGTTCCTACACTTACCCACCCTATTCAACATCTGACAGACATTATTACAGCACAGAGCAAGCCAAACGTAAGGACACCTGGGACATGACTTATTAGCGCGACTGTACAGTAAAGAATTAATAGATGCAGTTCAATCGGTGATATATTCAAACCTGTAACGATATCATTAACCTCTTCTTTACCGGCGACGTCTTTTTACTTTATCTTGGCCATTATTAGACAATTTTATTCAGTTTCAAAAGGGCCTCCAGCAATTAACAGGCTTCGAACTATCTCACTTTACCCTTTTGGCTACCACAGATCCTTGTTAAACTGCCTAAAATCGTCTAAATATAGCTAGAATAAACTGAAAAAGACGTCTGCGGTACAGAAGGGGTTAGTGACCATGGCTCCCCTCTAAGTTGGTGAACCTTTGTATTGCTGTTTGCTTAGCATGTTCCTTATATCCTCTACTTCTCATATTTGTTGTTCTACAAGACTTTATATTGTATACAGGTCTCCCTCGATATACGATTGGGTTACATTCCTGAAAACCTGATCTTAAATAGAAAAAGCGTATGGCGAACCCTAAAATTAATGGGGTAAATGGGGATGTGTTCTGGGACGAGCCAAAACCCAAACCAAACCCCTAAAAACCTATAATAATATCATAAATTGGGGCATCGGATAGTGAGGGAGACCTGTAGGACTACTGCTAACTATTTTTGTAAACACAACTTACACCGTATTCACATGTCTCTCCATATATAATAGAGTTAAGGAGCTATATCTATCTATCTATCTATTGCCGGACGCCGTGATCCCTGAAGGGGTGGCCACGAACGAAACGGCCCCATGCACCTCTGTCCCCAGTCAGTTGACGCCCCTCCTCCCATCCAGCACCGCCTTCATCCATATACTTCTTCACTCAATCCTTCCAACTCTCATTTGGTTTACCTTTCTATCTCTGTCCTTCCACCTCACTCTCATACACTCTCTTAGTCATTCTCTCGCTTTCCATACGTTCCACATGGCCAAACCATCTCAAGGTGTTCCTTTTCACACTTTCCAGCACATCTACATCCACACCATACCTCTCTCGTACTTCCTCATTCGTCTGTCTATCCCTCCACATATGATTTGCAATAAAAGAAGTGAATTTCAAGACATTTTGATGAACAATTGACTGATAAAACTCTAATGCTGACCTACGGTATATGATCCCTTAAACACTGTAAGCAAACCTCCAAATACATATTGTCGACAGAGAATGTAGGAGTCTTTTCACTTAATTTTGGAACAAATTATAAACTTTAACCCCTACTGTACCGGCGACGTCTATTTAATTTAATTTTAGCTATGTTTTGAGGATTTTGTGCAGTTTAAGAAGGATCTGTGATAGTAAAAAGGGTTAAGTGAGATAGTTGGAAGCCTGATCATTGCTGGAGGCCCTTTTTGGAAATGAATAAAATCTTCTAATAGTAACCAGAATAACATTAAAAGGACGGCACCGGTACTGAAAGGGTTACAGGCTGTATTAGTGTCCTAGAGTGTACATTATTTATTGTTTGCAGGATAACTGACCAGTAAAGCCGGTATCACACGAGAGCTTTTATAGTCAACATTTGATGACCAACATTTTTCTGGCAACATTTCTGGACTATTTTGCATTGTATCGGAAACTAGACTTGGTAGATGAATATAGGTGACCGAAATATTGTAAATGTTGACCTCATAAGCTGCCAGACCAGTGTTGAGGATAAATGTTGAGGGAAAAACTGCTTGTGTGATACCGGCTTTTGCCGGTTTTGCCGGTTTTACCGGTTTTGCCGAGGTTTGTCAACTTTGAATAAATCTCTACGGTGGCTAGTCATTGTCAACAAAGGACAAGTATGGTGTTTTCTTAAGGGGAGACTCTTAAGAGTTCCCCCGGCGCACTGCGGGAAGACTCTTAAGAGTCAGAGAAAATAAAAATCAACTTTTGACATCGAAAAAAAATTTTTTTTTTATATTTTTTTTTTTTTATTTTTTTATTTTTTTTTGGCCCCTGGGCCATGCAAAATCTCAGTCCTCTACCTCCCCTCCTTCCCCACTTTCCTCCTCTCCTTCAGTTATCACCTATTTTCCCTGTTATTCCCTTATTCTGAGGTATATTTTCGTGCTAACATTAGAAATCCGATTGGAGGGTGTGGTCATCACTGATAGCAAGCGAGTGCAAGAGAGAGAGAGAGAGTATCGATCGACTGTGTCTCAGTGGCCTTGGGGGAAATTGGCGGGAAAGCAGATTGCCTCACCCATACATTATACAACTCGCGGGCTATATCTCCGATTTTGACCATCCAAACGCTGTTTTCACTCGTTTTATTGTTGTTTCAGGTTAATACCTTTATAATCAACCCATAATAGGCGCATATGGATAAATATTAATGCTATTAATGGCACAATGAATATTTTAGTGACGGAAACACCTCAAATACGTCAGCACAGGGGGACGTTTCCAATTACCCCCATGCGCACTTCAGAGGTTAAGGGGAGATGGACCGTTTTTTTTTTCATTTTCTATTAATTAATTTATTCCTTTATTTCTTGGTTTTCTCTTTAGACCTCCATCAAGCTTAGAAAACTCCCCCCCCAGACTAGATACATTTGTAAATTTTTTGGTAGAAAAATCTTCTGGCCGAAGGCCGATTCCTCTTAAAGTTTCAGGCTCGCTATCGCTCGCCAGAACGACACCTAAATGGCACGAAAGGTCTTACAATTGACAACAAAATGGGGCGAAAGGTGTCAACATTGCCAAACTAATAATAGGCTGAACGTCTTATAATCTCAAAACAATTGGGACTTAACACGAGGGAGAAAGGGGACCAGAAAAATGACCCATCTCCCCTTAACCTCAAGAGTCCATCAGCCTCACCTTAAGGCTTTACTTGTTTTTATAGTACCAAAGTTCTTTAGACTAACAGTATTACAGTATTTATAATTTTTTAACCAATACTTTAAATGCAATTATAGCAGGTGCTCATATATATAAATACTAAACCTACTGTACATTATTTGCATCCATATTAAGAATTTAGTCCATGTATATTTGTTTTCCTTTCTATGGAAATATAAAGATGTGTCTCAAGTGTTTCCAAGACAATTTCAGAACAATATTAAAGTGTATATTACTTTTTTTTCATTTTTTACAATTTTGTTTTTAAATTAAAAGGCATTTCTAAAAGTAAAAACAACAGAGTACAGTACAGCTGTCTATGTACTTAAGACATGTACTATAGTCTATTTGTTGTAAGTAGGCGAGAAATCATGACCTCTAACCTCTGTAACTAAAAAACGACTAGAGTAATCGAGCTAATATGTCTACCATTTGGGAAGAGTTAGTCAAGGAATAGATGTGGAAATTTACAGCCAATTTGCTCTAGCATTGTTTGAGTTGCAGAGGATAGAGGTCATGATTGTTTGAGTTGCAGAGGATAGAGGTCATGATTGTTTGAGTTGCAGAGGATAGAGGTCATGATTGTTTGAGTTGCAGAGGATAGAGGTCATGATTGTTTGAGTTGCAGAGGATAGAGGTCATGATTGTTTGAGTTGCAGAGGATAGAGGTCATGATTGTTTGAGTTGCAGAGGATAGAGGTCATGATTGTTTGAGTTGCAGAGGATAGAGGTCATGATTGTTTGAGTTGCAGAGGATAGAGGTCATGATTGTTTGAGTTGCAGAGGATAGAGGTCATGATTGTTTGAGTTGCAGAGGATAGAGGTCATGATTTCTCACCTACTTACAGCGAATAGACTATAGTCAGGATACAAAGAAAAATATGATTTACTGTAGAACAGACTCTTGCACTAGTCACTTTGATTTAACCCTTTCAGTACCAGCGACGTGTTATATTTTTGTCTAGCTGTATGTAGATGATATTATGCAGCTTAGGAAGGATCTGTGGTAGTTGAAAGGGTTGGTTGAGACGGTTTGAAGTCTTATTATTGTTAGATATCCTTCCTAAGCTGAATAAAATGGTCTAATTGTTGCCAGAAGATGATTAAAAGGCCGTCCCTGGTACTGAACGGGTTAAGTTAATTTTAGGTTCTATGTGTATATGTATATTTATTACTGTATTAGTTTTTCTTCTATAAAGACAGTATTATATTCTAGCTTTACAATAGACCCTAGGTAGCATGATTGTTGCACCGAGGGTATGTATAGTTCTCCCTCCATTTACGATTGGGTTACGTTTTGGTTTGACTTTGTTTGCAAGTTTTACATTTTAACCTGATCTTAAATAGAAAAATCATGTAATGGGGTTTACAAATGGGGATGCATTCTTGGACCAGCCAAAACCCAAACCCAAACACCTAAAAACCTATAATATATCGTAAATCGGGGCATCGGATAGTGAGGTGTAATGTAATAGTGGCTATAATGTGTGCAGTGCGGGTGTGTATTAACTAAAACTAAAGGTTAGGCAGTACAGTAAACTCCCTTTTTATATTATAATGTAAAACTTGCAAAATAAACAAACCAAAACGTATACGAACACAGTAAAAAGACAAAATAACTAATCAAAATCGCTATGTGGAAACAACGCTTAAGGCTTTATCCAAAAATCATGAGTCTTTTGAAATTTTGGATAAGCGATTTTTACGGATAAACGAGTCCTACATAGAGCTAAATTTGTGTACAAATGGCCAAATATACTGTTTTCAATGCATATAAACCCATTTCTAGGCTGCCTTAACTTCAAGTATTCATCTAATTCAAACTATGTCTATTTCAGAGGGGCTAAATTGGAGAAATTAAACACCCAGAGAGGCTTAAATAAGTGAAAACTAGTGAAAAATACGGAAAGCAAGACCTTTGGTTAACTGAAATTTTTGGATATCTGAGTTTTGGATAAAAGGGAGCTTACTGTAGTAACATCAATATTTACTTACCCCTTAACCCCTTCTGTACCTCAGACCTCTGTTCAATTATATTCTAGCTATGTTTAGACGGTTTTGTGCAGTTTAAGAAGGATCTGTGGTGGTAAAAAGGGTTAAGGGAGCTTGTTCGAAGCCTGTTTATTGCTAGAGACTTCTTAAACTGAATGAAATCGTGTATTAGTAGCCATAATAAAGTTAAAAGAACATTGCTGGTACAAAAAGGGTTAACTAAGCTTATCAGGCTATCATTTGACGATTTTATGCAACTTGAGGAGGACCTGTGGCAGTCGTGAGGTTCATTGAAATCCTATTTTCCCTTTTGATTTCTAGAGGTCATTCCTCAGCCAAGTAAAATTGTACAGGTCTCCCTGGATTTACGATTGGGTTACGTTCCTGAAAACCCGATCTTAAATAGAAAAATCGTATAGCGAATCCTAAAATTAATGGGGTAAATTGGGTGCGTTCTGGGATCAGCCAAAACCCAGACCCAAACCCCAACACCTAAAAATGTATACTAATATCGTAAATTGGGTCATCGGATAGTGAGGAAGACCTGTACAAATGTTGGCTTGAATAAAATTGAACGACACCGTGGTATTGAAGGGGTTACGTAAAGTGAGGGAAGACCATTAATATATATATTTTATAGATTATGTTTGTTAATTTATATGATGGTACAGTCGCGCTAATAAGTGATGTCTCGGCACTAAGTATGTTTTGATCAATAATTGGTATCAGCAATATCTAAGCTTCATTTCTTCATATCGAGTGAAATATACAAACATGTTCCTACACTTACCCACCCTATTCAACATCTGACAGACATTAATGCAACACAGAGCAAGTCCAACATAATGACAGCTGGGACATGACTTATTAGCGCGACTGTACTTTCAGATATTATGAATGATCCCATTTACTTGCTAATTCTGTATAGCTTCAATGACTCAAGCAAGTTCAACCGTATTAAACATTAACTATATTCCATCTGGATTTGATATTCTTTGTATTTTATGACCTCTCTATTACAAAATGCCTCTTTGTAGTCCAAGCTTTTAAATGACTGAAGACAGATGGTAACTTATAATGTAAAACTTGCAAAATAAACAAATCAAAACTTGGATGAACACAGTAAAAAGACAAAACAACTTATCAAAATCACTATGTGGAAACAATGCTTAAGCAAAATAATAATGCTTTATAAATAAAAGAACTTCTCAGGAGCTGTGTGGTAACTCTGGTTGAGTAGGGTTATGCCAAGGAGCGACTCATATAACTTAATACACAGTAAACTCCCTTTTATCCAAAAATCATGAGTCTTTTTAAATTTTGGATAAGCGATTTTTAAGGATAAACGAGAGTCCCTCTATATAGAGCTAAATATGTGTACAAATGGCCAAATAAACTTTTCAATGCATTTAAAACCATTTCTAGGCTGTCTTAACTTCAAATTATCATCTAATTCAAGCTATGTCTACTTCAGAGGGGTTAAATTGATGCAATTAAGCACCCAGAGAAGCTTAAATATGTGAAAACTAGTGAAAAATATGGATAGCAAAAACTTTGGTTAACTGAAATTTTTGGATATACAGGTATTAAATTTGGATAAAAGGGAGTTTACTGTACCCAATTTTATGTAATATTTTCCATTTAGCAGTTATGTTATTTGTTTTTTGTCATGTATATTGATATCTATAAATTACTTTTTTAGTGTCACACACCCCCCTGTTACTACTCTCCTTGGCGCGGCTGGGGGACTTGGGGCCGGCGACTGGGGCTTGATGGGGGATGGTTGTGGTCATTTCCTTTCCTATCTCCCCTCGAGCTTTCGTCGTCATCTTGACTAGTTTTGAGTAGTTTTTCCATTTCTCTATGCGTTTCCCCTTCTATTCTTATTCTGTCCCATTCGGTTGTCCTCGGGCAACCTATATCTCATGTCTCCCTGGCCTGGCTAGGTGGTTGACTCCTGACCCGTTTGTCTCTTCGGTTGCTGTTGCTGATGTGGCCGGACTGACTTGATTCCCTTCGGTAATGCATTTTTTTCTTCTCGATGTGATTTTTTCCACCTTCGACCTGATCTCTCATTCTTCGCCCTGATCACTTCTTGGTTGGTGTTGCGGTGTAGCAGTTCTTGCCTCATCCTTTGGCCCTGCCCTATAAGAGCTCTGATGTGGAGCTCATGTGGTCCGGCTGAACTGGTGAATTGGCGAGAAATGTCTGCGTGTGTTCGCCTTCCTCGATTTGTTCCCCTACTGGCCTTCCCTCTCTATCTTGACTCGTTTAGTTATATATCTTGATCGAATCCTTCGGGCCAGCCCTATGAGAGTTCTTTTATGGAGCTCAGTGGTCTGGTTAAACTAATATTAAAAAAAAAAAAAGTGTCACACAAAAAATAGTAATTATTATATTTAATCTGTACAAAAATCTATATTGGTGTTGAGTTAATGTGAATATTAAAGAGTAGTGCACTTGAGTGTATAATGCACTTGATCAATAAAGAGCTATAAGTCACTTATAAAGTTGTTTGATGTAGATACCTTTATAATGCACTTGATCAATATAGACCTGTATGTCGCTTGTGGTTTCGGCTCTGCTGCATGTTTGCCTGCCCATTTGCTGTAACCCGTTTTGCGTTACAGAGGATATATGTCAAGATTTTTGGCCTACTTATAATGAATAGACTAGTACTCTGTTTCGCATCATAGGCGTGTCGGTTTAATGTCCCTCTCTAGACGTCACACAAAATGTCACAAAGTTTTTTGGCAAATTTTTTATTTTGATTGCACAATGTTGCATACTATTTCAATGCCATCCCCCTGGGGGTAAGGTCCCGGGGCCTTCATCTAATGGTGGAGGAATTTTTTTTTGCCTCACGTATCCTACTGCGTGTCTACAAGGCGACTAATAGGGGGGATGGCGATAGACTTGTGGACGAACAGCCATTACTATGCAATAAAATCTTTATCTTAGCACTGTCTTGGTATATAGCGCTGCCGAGGCTGGTGGGGTGCGGATAGGTGCCACAGGGGACTGAGTCTTACCTGGGTGCTGTTTGGCACCACACCTGTGTCGGCAACAGTGTTTGCATGTTGGGGCAGGACTTTATTGTTCAATAGTCCAATTGCCTAATATACAGTAGAGTCTTGTTATGGTGCTGTCTTTCTGTAACACTGTTAAGGCTGGTGTGGTTGCAGATACTGCAGGTGCAAGTGCTGCGAGGGGACTCTGAGTCTTGCTGAGGCACGGTTAGCACTATACCAACATCAGCCACAGTGATGACTTGGTGGGGCAGTGCTGTGGCGGGACTTTATTGTACTACAGTACACTCCAACTACTGAAAGGCAACCCAGTCTGAGCCGTTACAATGCATGTAATGGAAAAATGACGCTAAACAATTGTATGTATGTATGTAGTGCAGCTGTATGAGAGAAAAATGTATATAAATAAAAAATTCCTATGTTATCAAGATGTGCAGTATTATTCTTAATTAGAGCCACTTTATTTTCCATCTCGCTTCTAACCATTTGTGAAAGTTGGATGTGTGGTTTGTGTTGTCAAGAGCCACTTTATTTTCCATCTCGCTTCTAACCATTTGTGAAAGTTGGATGTGTGGTTTGTGTTGTCAAGGGTACCAAATTCCAATAGACTGGAAGAGTGCATGTATTGTGCCGTTGTACAAGGGGAAGGGAGATCGGCAGGAGTAGTGTTCAAGTTATAGAGGTATTAGTTTATTATCAGTGGTTGGAAAGCTGTATGGCAGGATGTTGATAGAGAGGATAATAAAATGTACGGAAGTTGCAATAGAAGAACAGTGCGGTTCTAGGAGGGAAAGAGGGTGCGTGGATCAGATGTTTGCAGTAAGAGAGTTATGCGAGAAGTATTTAGAGAAGCATAAGGAGATATTTTGGGCTTTTCTGGATTTGGAAAAGCGTATGATCGTGTGGATCGTGAAGCAATGTGGAAGGTGTTAAGGATTTATGAAATTGGAGGAAATTTCTTGGAAGCAGTTAAGAGTTTTTATGAAGGGAGCAGAGCATGTGTAAGAGTAGGAAATGGCGAGTTGAGTGAATGGTTTGAGGTAAAGGTAGGTTTGCGACAGGGTTGTGTATTGTCACCATGGCTGTTTAATATGTTTATGGATGGTGTGGTGAGGGAGGTGAAAATGAGAACTATGGGAAGAGTATTGGGTTTAGTAGGAAAGAATGGTAGAGATTGGGAGTTGAATCAGTTGCTGTTCGCTGATGACACAGCGTTGGTGGCGGATTCTGATGAGAAATTGCAGCGGGTAGTTAAAGAGTTTGGAGTGGTTTGTGGGAGGAGGAAACTGAAGGTGAACGTCAATAAAAGTAAAGTGATGGTGTGTAATAGGGGTGATCGTAGGGTGAATCTAGATGTGATGCTGGATGGGGAAATATTGGAACAAGTAGAGTGTTTTAAATATCTAGGAGGATCAATAAGCAGGAGTGGAGGTATGGAAATGGAGGTAAAACAAAGTGTGTGAAGGAAGGAAGGTTTTCGGAGCAATGGGAAGTATGTGGAAGACGAGAAATCTCGGAGTGAAAGTATAAAGTCCAATGTATCAAGAAATTGTTGTGCCAACAGTGATGTATGTGGCTGAGACATGGGCTCTGAAGAAAAAGGAGAGAAGAAAGCTGGATGTGATGGAGATGAGCTGCTTGAGGAGTATGCGTGGAGTTACCCGTAGAAACGGATTGAGGAATGAAGAGATACGTAGGAGAGTGGGGCAGCAGGAACA
The DNA here is from genome assembly GCA_032716605.1 of Paralithodes platypus. Taxonomy (NCBI): domain Eukaryota; kingdom Metazoa; phylum Arthropoda; class Malacostraca; order Decapoda; family Lithodidae; genus Paralithodes; species Paralithodes platypus. The sequence goes on from CM064543.1 coordinate 11,866,776, forward strand.
TTTGTCAGCCAGAGTGGACAGAAGGTTGCTGAGCTGGTATGGTCATGTTGAACGAATGGGAGATGAAAGGCTTACAAAGAGAATATATGAGTCAGATACAAGGGGAGATAGAAGGGCAGGAAGACCCCCATTGAGATGGAGAGACTGTGTAAGACAAGCTTTGGATGATAGAGGAATGACTATAGATCAGGCAAAGGAAGTGGTAATAAACAGGAATGAATGGAGAATGCTTGTGAATAGTTGAGTGAACATGTGGTCATTTGGGGGAAGGGGTCGGGTGCAAGTTGGACTAGATAATTAGTCCATCAGGCGCCTGGCCCGGGGAGACGATTAATATGAAGGGTGCGCCTGGAAGTGTCGTGGGCGGGCTTGTGGCTTTGGCTCCGCTGCATGTCTGCCTGCCGAGATCGGAGCCTCTCCGGGTTGTCGGAGGCCGGGGGGAGTGCTGGAGCGACCTTGGTGACCCTGGTCTCTGGGTATTCTCCTGGGTGACCTAGATGTGTGTGAATTTTGTGTTTTGTCTGTGTTTGTTCGTTGTTTTGTTTTGTGTTTAGTGTTTTCCTGTTCTTGCTCTGTCTTGAGTTGGCCACCCCCAAGAAAATACATAAAAAAAAAAATATAATAAAATAGAGGAAAATAAAAATAAAAAATAGGAAAAGTGGGGATTGGACCTGAGCATATAGATAGATAGCATATAGGATAGATCAATACACCTCTCTGATTACTAGACGTCCTTCCTAAGCTGCATGCAACCGTCTAACAAAAAACAGAATATTAGGAATAATGGCGTCACTCGTACTGAAGTGGTTAACCCCTTCTGTACCGGCGACGTCTTTGTTGTTTGATTTCAGCTACATTTAGACGATTTTATGAGCTTAGGAAATATAAATGGTTGCTAAAAAGATGAATTGAGATAGTCTGTAGCCTTTTATTGAGTAGACATCCTTCCTAAGCTGAACAAAATCGTCTAATCGTTGCAAAAATATAGCGAAAAGTACATCACCGGTACAGAAGGGGTTAAGTCCTTTTTGAGTTAGGATAAATTGGTGGGTGGGGATTCTTAGACCGATCATAAAGAAGAGACTATGATTATAACAAATTTGTTACTATAGCCTACCCTGTTTCAAGTACATAGGCCAGAAATCGTGAAGCCTAACCTCTGTAACTAAAAAAGGGCTAGAGCAAATGGGCTGTAAATTTCCACACCTATTCCCTGGCTGATTTCCCCAAGTGGTAGAAATATTTGCTTTATTACTCCACAGTCGTTTATGAGTAATAGAGATTAATGTTCAAGAGTTTTTGCCTTCTTATTTGGAACAGTGTATAGGCCAGAAATCTTCACCCCTAGCCTATTATAACTAAATAAGAATTATGTTTCTAACATTTAGAAATATATATGAGTATATATATGAGTATATATGGATCATATATACTTTAATTAATTTCATTGGGGGTGTGGTGGTGAGATTAATAAAAATAATATTATTAGTAGGTTTAGGGATATTTCTTCGAGAGGCCGGTCTATATGATCTGTGCCCCATGAATATTCTTTCCTCTCACTTAAACAGTAGGCTACCATAGTGCGGTTGGGAATATGAACATGATTAGATTAATATCCAGTATTCGAGAATGGATAATAAGTCGTAGGCGTGTGCATAAACCTTTAACCGTCCTGGTGGTGTAATGGTTAAGGTGGCAAAAATATGTGTGTGATAACCCGGGTTCGAATCCCGGTGGATCATATATACTTTAATTAATTTCATTGGGGGTGTGGTGGTGAGATTAATAAAAATAATAAATTTAGGAAGAGTTAACCTGGTGGAAAGTTAGTTTGTTTACTCTAGCCATTTTTGAGTTATCGAGTTTGAGTTAAAACCTCCTAACTGGTTGATGAGGCATGTCACTTGATGGGAACGCCGATTATCTACAATATTCTACATTATATGGCCAAGGTGTTGGTCAGAAAATGCATCTTTGCTGGAAAGTGTAGCCTATCGGGTCAGAGATCAGTTTTCATAATTTACAGCTTATTTTGCGACGAAATCTTAACCCATTCAGTACATAAGGTAACATTTATTCGGCTTATTCTGGCTACAATTTGACGATTTTATTCAGATAATGGAGTACCTTTTAGAATCTAAGGAGTTAAACCTAGCTCATGTAGGCCTATGCTTCACTCCCACAGATCTTTCCTAAGCCGATTAAAATAGTCTAATGATAGCCAGAGTATACTGTTAAAAGGCCTCAAGGGGTTAATAGCCGAATAATAATAATGATAAAAGATAATAAAACAAATAGGGATCAAAGCCGTGTACGAGGGAACAAGGTATAGTAGGACTACAACATGTCTATAATAAGGTATACAAAATGGAGTCTAAAAGAGTAGTGAGTAGTCCATCATTTCCCCGCTAGATGGCACAAGCAATATAGGGGGGTTGTCAACATTGAAGCAGACGATATCAAACGGAAGTGAATAAGATCAAATTACTCAACATTTGGACCACTTCATCGATACCCTAGGCTGATAATAAGGTATAGTATGAACCTAGCTCATCATAGACAAACATGGCACTGATGATAGGCTCAAATAAAGCCTCAAATAAGCTTTTACAACTCTACTGGAATCAACAGACCCACTGACGCATGCGCAGACAATTATTTAGCCTGACGCCATTTTGGGGACAGACACGTACAGTTGTCCCTTGAGGATTGTGGCGCATTTAAACAGTTGATTCTGGATATCATTGGACGATTTTCAACAGCTTTGGAAGGGCCTGCGGGTGTTAAAAGGGCAAAGACTGCCCCAACCAACCTTCTGACTGCCATAGAACCATCCGAATCTATGTTAATCTGTATAAAATCATGTAATTAATAGCCAGCATAAACTGTGGAAACGCGTTATGATCCTCAAGGGGTCTATAGACTAAGGGAGCCCAGACGGTATTGTGCAGCATAATTTACTGGTTCAGCTCTATGGTTAAAGGAAGGGGTTTAGTTTGCTCTCTAAACCTCTATCAATCTTTAAGAAAAACACCCATAAGATATAAATGTCCCGGCCGAAGGCCGATTCCTCTTCAAATACAGGCTCGCTATCGCTCGCCAGGAAAAAAATTGACACTTAAATGATACGAAAGGTCTTAATATTGGCAAAGAAATGGGGCAAAAGGTCTGAAAATCGCCAAACTTATGAGGCGAATGTCTTGAAAGCTCAACTAATAGGGCTGAACATGAGGGAGGAGGAGGACTCGAAAAAACAACCGTCTCCCCTTAATACGAAACTTATATGTCTGTCTTTGCATCATCAAATACCAGGTTTGTCATATTTAACAATTAGTTTCGCTACACATGTCCCTTCGTAATAGCCGAGTATTAAGGGGGGATGGTTCACTTTTTGGGCAATGTTTGCATGTATTCATTATTTTTCTAGTTTCTTCCCTAGACCTCCATCAAATTTAAAAAGAAACATCCATTAGATCCCCCTTCTAGATTAATGTGTAGGCCTACGTTTTTCGGTAGAAAAATTTCCCGGCCGAAGGCCGGTTCTTCCAACATTACAGGCTCACTATCGTGCGCCAGGGAAAAAATCGACACCTAAATAGCACGAAAGATCTAAATATTGACTAAGAAATTGAGCGAAATGTCTTAAAATCGACTAACTAATGGGGCAAACATCTTAACATCTGAAAACTAATAGGGCTAAACATGAGGGAGAAGGGGGTCCAGAAAAGAGGCCCATCTCCCCCTAAGTTGAGGACATGATTTACATCAACTTGGGGGGGGGGGGGGGTCAGATTATAATGCCTATTTATAGCTATACACTTCCAAATAGGTAGGCCAAAACTCTCGAACATTAACCTCTATAACTCACAGACGACTACAGTAATCGAGCTAATATTTCTACCATTTGGGAAGAGTCAGCCAGGGTGTCGTGATATTTACTGTTGTCACCAAACTCCGCCCACTTCCTCCAGAGTGGGCGGAGTCTGGTGGCATAAGGGGGGTTCATCAGTGTCACCAAACTCCACCCACTTACCTCCAGAGTGGGCGGAGACTGGTGACGTAATGAGTGTCATTATGTGTCAACAAGCTCCACCCACTTCCTCCAGAGTGGGTGGAGACTGATGACGTAATGAGTGTCATTATGTGTCAACAAACTCCACCCACTACCTCAATAGTGGGCGGAGACTGGTGACATAAGGCGCGTAATTTCGCGAGACAATTGACATAGGTACACCCAGGGTCCAGAGAATATATTCTCTGGACCCTGGGTACACCCACAGTCTACAGATATAAGGTCGGTCCACCAGGCGACCCTTTGACGTCACCGGTCCCAGGCGCGCTCTTTCCTTCTCCTTCTATCTTTCTCTTTCGCTTTTAATTAGTTCATTCTCTCTCTCTTTCTCTCCCCCGCGCGCGCTCTCTCTCTCCACCAAAACTGATTAATGACCCCTCTGTGTGTGTTAGATAGTGTGTGTGTGTGTGTGTGTGTGTGTTGATGAATGTGAAGCCTAAGCGCATTTGTTTGAATATTTTATATATTTATGGTTGTTTGCATGTGTGTTTAACTTCTTATTTCCATCACATATTATCTCTAAAAAAGTTTCTATCTATTCAACTAATATACAGTATATATGCCTGTATATATATATATATATATATATATATATATATATATATATATATATATATATATATACTGTACGGTGTATACCCGGTATATATATATATATTTTTTCTTTCAATCTTGCACATTGTAGGCAAATGTGCAATTCAATTGTGCATTATTAAAGCAGTTAAAAAGGATGAGTACACAAGGGTAGTAATAAAAGTATAATAACATTTGGATATAAACAGTATATTATTTAAGTTAACAAGAGAAGTATATGGGGACAATAATAATGTCTCTTACAATAATTCAGAGAGGATTGTGAATTTATACTGTATTAGCAACGCAATAACTGTTTTACTTAACTACTTTAAGCATTTTGTTACATTGCTTACGTGCTAAATATATATTTCTATTCAATATAATGATGTATGTGTATGTACAAAAAAAAAAGGACATGCATGGGTAAATGTGCGCGTGTATACAGTAGACTCGTCTGTGTGCGTGTTTGTATTCTTATGTGCATGTGTGTCTTCTTGTGTGTAAGTATGGTTTGTTAGTATGCTTAAGCATGTATGTAAATGTGCTTAAAAATGTGTAAGTGTATATAGCCTATCTCTTGTGTATGTGGAAGTGTAAGATTGTGTGTTCTTGTGTGGAAGTGTCCCACTTTCATGTGTGCATGCACTTGTGCATGCTGATACATGTGCATATCTACTGTATGTGTGTATATGTTTTAATACGTACGGTATACATTTGCATAAATAAAATATACATTTTGATAATAAAGAAACGCGTCATCGAATCCTAAATGGGTTAATAAATGGTTAAAAAAAAAATCGTATGAGGGATTATTGTGCTTTTTTATTATTATTTTTGTATATTATATTTATTTATTTAGTGTTTAACTTTCTTGATTATTGTATTTACTTATTTAGAAAGTGCCTATAACTTTCTTGATTATTGTATTTACTTGTTTAGAAACTATTCTTAGCTTATTTAATTATTGTTTTGATTTAGTTTGTTTTAAATTTTAATGTAACTAAAAGTTAAAACACTCACATTCCTCACTGAAGTGTGATAATCCTAACGATAACATAACAGAGAAGTAATTATAGAATAAGCTCCTTTTATTATAACAAATCATTCCGTATATAATCACATATAAAATAACTATATATAATAACTAATACATAAATGGATCACAGCAAATCAACTGAAATAACTATATTTCAGTAATTAACGAATGCCTAATTCTCGTAGATGCAACATAAAAATGGGATTCTTCCGGGAAGGAGTTTTAATCGGAAAATGCTTATTTTCGGGATTATTAGCGATACTGACCGCCACAGCATTTCAGAAAGACACCTTTCTTGAAAAATATATAAATGTGGTAGGTTTCTTGCTATCACGTGCTTGTTGTGTAGTAATAAACTGGGAAGTCCTGGCCTTCCAGCTACTGGCAGCTCGTTCCCGGACCTCATTCGCCACCATTTGGACTGGTTTGGGGAAGGCGGTTTTTGGTGCGACTGTATTTCGTACGCTGAAGCTGCTACCTGGCTTGCTGTTTAGCTTGCAAGACGGGTTAGTCAGATCAAATGCGAACCTATTCTTAGAGATGGTTTGCAACAACCGCTGCCTCAGAGACATTGTAGCGGGGTTAGTCTTGCCTTGGCCGGGACGATAATTATTAGTTTTTGGCAGAGTTTTTCTCAAAGGTTTGGGGTCGATAATTTTAACGAGGCCCCGGGACACCTGTGTCTGCGGACGAGGCACTTTAATCACTTCCAGTTTTTGCTTCTTGGCAAAGTTCTTCATCATTATATCCTTCTGGTAACACCTTTCATTATATTTAGCATGGGAACCGTCCCGCGGCCGCTTGACTCCACGGTCAGTCATTTTGTGTTATTTTATGACGAAACCTTAAGCTTTGTCGTAAATATAGTTATATAAGTACAGTACAGTACTTCTAATTAATACTCAAGAAGTTCGTAGATAAAAACTTCACGCGATTTATGGCTAGAAACGTACAAATATCACTATAAAAACTACAGTAAGTACTTGAACGTCTTACCTGAGCAGAAGTTTGAATGAGAATGACGCAGTCATAAACTTAAAATTATCATTTCGCTTCTGGGGAACAGGTTGTGATGGATTTATTTTTATATTATATTAGGATAGTTAATCGAGTGTAGTTTTGAAATAAATCATATTAGCTATGATCAAGAAGATAATAAAGATTTTGAACCGATTACAAGTGTTTTATAATTTAAAACAGAATAATTATTGTGAAGTATATATACTTAAGTTTATCATATAATGTAATTTTCTATATTTCTTGAATCATAGAAAACTACAGTTTATAGGGTAACTTAATTATATTTACGACACACAAACACGCGCGTACCAACATACGAGTATATAGCTACACATATAACACCTTTCTTCAGTGACAACCTTTTTAGAGTGTTGGGGCTTGTAGAAAAGAAAGGTGAATAAAGAATAGAGTATACTGTATGTGCAGAATCGTGTCGCGTGTTAGCCGATCTGTGTAACTAGGGTACACTATAGATCGAGATACCCTATAGGCTAGTTTCAAGAGATTGGCCAACCTCCACCATATTGGTAGCACTGGTGATAGCGACATAGAGTGCCTCTAAAGGGATCTAGATACCTTACACGAATGGTCAGTAAATTGGCAGATGAATTTTAACTTTGACAAATGCAAGCTATTAAAAATAGGGAAGACGAATGATTATGTTTCTTACACCAACCAACTTCACATCTAAACTTAATTAATTAAATCAACAAATAAATGTGGCACTCCGAGGACTCGCACCTAGGATACTCACATCAAAATTCCGCGCACTATATGCATTACGCTATCAAGACAGTTAAAGAAATATGGACAAGCCTAGATGTATTATGCAGTTTCGAATCCTGCATATTAATCTGAGCTTGTACATCTATTCCAATATTGCAAAATATAAACTAGCTAATACAGAATTAGAAAACTCACACTGCGAGAAAGATTTGGGTGTGTTTGTTAGCAACGATTTGAAGCCTAGAAAACTAGCGTTCAATAAGCGAAAAATAAGCGTTCGTAACAAGGCAAACAGGATTCTCGGGTTCATCTCAAGGAGTGTGAGTAACAGAACTGCTGATGTTATCTTAAAACTTTACTTATCATTAGTGAGACCTCATATGGATTTAGCTGTCCAATTTTGGTGTCCTTATTACAGAATGGACATAGATTCGTTGGAGAGAGTACAGCGAAGAACGGCAAAAATGATTCATAATATTAGATATCTACCAAATGAAGAAAGGTTGAACAAATTAGGCTTACATTCGTTAGAAAGACGCAGAGTTAGAGGGGATATGATAGAAGTGTTCAAGTGGGTTAGTGGGATTAATAAAAGGGACATGAAAAATGTACTGAAGCTCAGTGATAGCGAAAGAACTCGAACAAATGGTTTTAAATAAGATAAGTTTCGTTTCAGAAAAGATATAAGCAAATATTGGTTTGGTAACAGAGTTGTAGACATGTGGTGTAGGCTACCGAGTGATATGGTAGGATCGAGAACGATAGGGCATGAGGGGGGATCTGCCGGTTGTGGGACAATCGGCGCTCTGCAGATCCCCGTAATCTTGTATTGATCTCTGACCGTTTTGGTGAGGTGAGTCCTCAGGGTATTAATGAGTTGGGTTTATAATTAGGACTTGTAATTAGGGTTGGGTGTGGTAGGGATCTGCCTTGTGTGGACCGATCGGCTTTCTGCAGACTCCCGTTTTCTTATGTTCTTATAAATGACTGTGTGCGTTTATGTGAATGTGTAAGTGTTCGTGCATATGCGTATATAGGCCTAGGTATGCGTGCACTTGTGTAAGCATGTGTATGCTTAATAGTGTATTTGTGTGCATGTAAGTGTGTGTGTATAAGTGTGTTGCTGTGTGTGTGCATATATCAGTCTCTGTGTGTATTATACCCCTACAGCAGGTGAGAAAATGAGGGGGGGAGAGGGGTAGTATCATGTTACCAAAATCAAATACAGCATACCGGTTTATATATATATATATATATATATATATATATATATATATATATATATATATATATATCAACAGTAAGGTACTTTACCTGCTACACCTTTCCACACTCTCATTCACTCACTCACAAACACTCATTCACTCTTTCATATACATGCACACTCACTCGCTCACATTCATTCATTCACTCACATATACTCATTCTTACCTGGTGGGCTTCCCAGATCCCAGAGCTAAGTAGTAGGTCAGGGTCCACGGAAGCCACACACTGCTGATGCGCCAGCCCAAAGATAATTTATAATTTGTGGTAAAAACAGGGAGTATAGAAATCTATGGACTGGAAAGTGCATCATAAGCAGCTAAGTTAACAAACAAGGTACAAGTATAAGTGGTTGAGGAGGCCATTCACTCACACATATACGCACTCGTTCACTCATTCACAGATACTCAATCACTCACTTGCTCAAACTCATTTACTTACTCACAGTCATTCACTCACAGCCACTCATACACACACACGCGCACTCATACACATACATCAACACTTACACACTCATTGATTCACACCCATAAACACACCAGGAAGCACAATCACTCGCCCACACATACACACAAACATATGCACACTCTTCCACAAATTCACATACACAGATTAAAACAAACACAAACTTGCACATACACAACATATTTACTAAATAGGAATAATAAGAAATCGTAAGTTCGTAACACTAAAACACATTCACTTGTTAAAAACAATGCTCACCTCTTGATGTTGGTAATTGAAGAGATGGTTGTGCATCACATTTGATCCTGTGCAGGTGTTTTGGTAGAGGTATGCCTAGCAGTTCATATTTTAGATATCTTTCATATGCACTAGGGTGAAAATGTAAACTGCAAACCTTTGCATAATCAGCATTAATAAAGTCTTTCCTACTGCAAAGGTGAATCCACTTCTTCCTAAGACTCTCATTCTTAGGAAACTTGTCAAAAGAAAGATGCTTATCACTCTGTTTGAGAAACAATTAAACACTGCACAGTTGCTGGGCATGTCTTCACACTGAATAAAACCAATCAATAAAGTTGGACACCAGGGTTATGCATATTTAATTCACTTAATTTGGGAGAGAGATGCACGACCTTCACAAGTCAAAGGGAGGGAGAGTACTGACCCTTGGTCAGTGAGGATGAGTGACGTCACTATGGGAAACTGACAATTTTTGGGTCGCCTGGTGGACCGACCTTATATCTGTAGACTGTGGGTACACCCAGGTATACCTGGGTCAGCTCAGTTTTCCCGAGTCCCTGTAGGTGTTATGCCCTGTTTTTCTACAGGATTAACTTGGGTAATGTGGGTTCTAACTGACTGGGTATATAAGGCTGCATGCACAAAACAAGGTATGAGGAATAGAGAACACAAAATAAACACACGGTAACAAGACACACGATCACGTTTATTGAGGATGATTAATAGGAAGCATAAGAAGGTATGAATACTTGTACAAGACAAATGATAGAAATGAACAACTAGCATTAGTGGATCTGGATGGAGCCTAGTCTCCCACTTCCAACGTTCAGGTATACTCTTCTGATCACTGGCTTGGTTCGCAAGTTTATATGCTGGAAGACATCAATGTTACTTATAAATTCAATTTCACTAATTAGATTTATTACTGGCAGTTCTGGTGCACAAGTAGTAGTTCACAGACTAGAATTAGACACGCGTATTTTTAGAGCACGGGAATTCTAGTAACCTCAGGAGGGTACTGATCTAAGTTTTATATTCTTATAGCAGAAATACGTAGAACACAAATCAGTGGGCGAACGTTAGATATCACTAGGGTTTTACTTCTATGTAATAATATCTGAATAGGGGTAATTACGAGAGTTAATGTCGCCTGTTAATTAATGAACACTGATACGCTTAGCACTTCCCAATAGAGTGGTTATATATGAATTATACTGGGGCAACGATATAGCCACTTCATAGAAAGATTAATAAGTGAGTCTCTAATTAGTACTGTAACATGGTAGTATTAATAAAGTGAATCTTGGGTAGTATTTGGTTGGTCTGGTCCTGGTTATCTTGCGTTCGTGATGTTGGGGGCTAACGACTGGTTCCGCGGCCGTCCAGGGGGTCCATATGTAGGAAGTTCTCAAGACGGATCTCTTGGCGATCGTTGCTGGCTACACGCTTATATACCCACTGGTGTGTGAAGGTTATAAGGTGCACATAGATTTCTTGTACGTGGACAGATGCTTCTATCTCAAATCTGCCACGGAGTCTGCCGGCTCTGGAACTCAATTCTCAGGAACAACACAAGGGCAGAGCTAGAGGTCAACTTAAGAGGGCCAGCCACTGGTTGGTGTCTATCTTTCAACTGATTTTACGGGGGGCTGGAGCTGGGTTTATAGGCTCGGTTTTGGACCCTGTAGGCCATAGGGATCTCGAGTCTTATGGAATTATTTGAGCTCTCAATAGATACGGGGACTAGGTAAGGTGGTGATTACTGTTGTGGCACATGGCTATAGGGAGCCTTCATAATGTGATATAACTGAGCCTTAGTAAGAGGTACTATTTTGGCTATACTGGAAGTATTGAGGGGAGGAAGACTGGATCTACTTTGCGAGGAGGACTGGGACAGCTGTGATAGGAGCGTCTCTCTTATATTGCTCAGTCTTCATTCTATGGTATAGCTGAGGTGCTAATTTGATTATCCGAGTATGCAAGAAAGGTGAATGGGTTATTGTGGGTTAATAAAGGTTAGTAAAGGGGTTAGTCATGCATGGTTAGTTCATTGATAGGAAGAATTCCTGTGCTACCTGGCAATGACTCGGAAGTCAAAACAGGGGTCAGGTATACCTCCGCAGGGGTGGGGGTCTCCCTCCTCGGGTGGGTAAAAAGGGGTAGATGCGCGCGCCCTCTCTCTGTGATGGTCGTCCGGCGGCTGTGGCTAGGGGCTTGCCATATCACAAGTGTTTGTAATAACCCTCTGTTTATGAGACAGATGTGGGTGTTCGTAATACCAAAACCGAAGGTGCCTTGACTAGCTGGTTTAATCGGTTGGGTTGTTAATTGCATGGTTTGCTGGATGTGGTGGAGACTGGGTTGCTAACTCTGCCACATTTATCTGGAAGTATGGCAATAGAAGTTAGTCACTGGCGAGGCGGCTAGCCTCGCACTGACGATCATTGGGTACAGGGTTGTGAAAGGGTTGTGAGGGAATAGATGGCATGCAAAGGGTTAGTAAAGTTCTAAGGTTGTTCCGTCGTACTAAGGGAAGGTAGGCTGGATAGGAGTATATATATAAAAGGTTTGAGAACGTTAGCAACGGAAAAATCAAGGATCTTCAGGAGGTATGATGGAGAGGCTAGGTCGGAAAGGAGTCGAGGAGCGTGGTGGGTTAATGAGAGGGAGAGGGTTCAGGGGGCTACGTGGAAGTTTGACCCTAAGGTCTCCGGGCGTAGGGGTGGCATTAGACTACAGTTGATATTGGAGTTTGGGGGTTAATGACAGGGAAAGTATGTTAGCCAAATGCTACCGGGGGATGAGCAATACGGGGTGGTATATGAGTCTGGAAAGGATAGAATCATGTGGACTGTGGGGCTGTGGGGAAGAGGAGGTTAATTATAGGTGTGTGCTTGACTGTGGATAAAAGTAGGGAAAAACATGGTGTATTATTACTCGTCAATACGATGGTTATGGATACTGTTATCTGACACTATTTCTTGCTGATCTAGTTGCTCCTGGGAACTGCGTTTTCTATGATATATACACCAAAGAAAACGACAGTTCGTAGGGTTAACTTCGGTATTGTTTCGTGGTGAAAATGCGTCGAGACAATGGTAACAGAGGGTTGTATATACAATCTCTGGTTGGGGTAAGAATTAAAGTTACTGCATGGTGGCTAACATCTTCAGTCATTGCTGTCTAGGTCTTACAGGAACAATGGTTCTATATACACTGGTGTACCCGTGGGTATCATAGTTTCTTATCAATTAGGACATGGGGTTTTAACATACTACTTCTCGGATGGAAGAACATACATAGATTTATGGGGGCGGTTGGTCTTCAGAAACTTAGTCTGGCAAGACAAGGTATTTTAAGGGGGTGAACATATTACTTCTCGGATGGAAGAACCTACATAGATTTATGGCTGTCTGAACTGGTTGGCATTGGCTCAACCTAGGGACAGGGCATGGGTGTATTAAATGAATGTGTATTCATGTTTATCATATAGGTAGAGTCTGGCGGGTAAGAGGTGTAGGACACGAAGCAAAATAGAGTAGTGTGGACTGTGGATACGAAGGAGGTGATTGGAAGACGTATAACAATTTTGGAAAAGTAAATGGAAGAGATGAACACAATGGCGGATAAAGATAACTAACCTAAGGATTGAATACATAGATTTATGGCTGTCTGAACTGGTTGGCATTGGCTCAACCTAGGGACAGGGCATGGGTGTTTTAACCTGGGAGGAACATACATAGATTTATGGGGCGATTGGTCTTCAGAAACTTAGTCTGGCAAGACAAGGTATTTTAGGGTATGTTGATATTGACATCCTAACTTAGGGACAGGGCATGGGTGTATTAACTTTAAGGTGTATTTATGTTCATCATCATGTAGGTAGAGGTGTAGGACATGAGGGGTAGTGTATGGGTAGGCAGGTGTGGTTTGGAGCTGCTTAGCCCTGCGGCCTGTCTGAACTGGTTCACCTGGTCCTTTCGTTCTGTGGGCCTTTCTTTCAGGTGTTTCTGTGTGGTGTTCGCTCGTGGCTTCTGTGGTGGGCTTCTCGTTCTGGGGCATTTTACTTCCCTCTCCTTCATTGTAGGCTCGTCCCCGAGCCTCAAGGGTGAAGTAAAAAGAAGCATAGTCATGGTGGGTCATTTTGAGTGTATTGAGAAGGTCCCACCAAGCAAGAGAGCGAGGGTCAGGTTTCTTTTGCAGGTCAATGTAGACCTTATGTAGGAATGTGTCCTCTGTGTTGTGGAGGGCGGTTGCCCGGGCTTGATGTGGGCGTTGTAGACGGGCTAAGCGTCCTGTGGACGTTTTTACTTTAACCTTTCGTATGAATGGTTTGTAGTTTTCCCCCGTGGGGGTAGGGACGGGGGCGACGAAGGGTGTGGATTGGTTCATGGTGGAGGTCATGTATCGAGTGAGGTGTGTGGGACTGACAGGAGGCCTCTTCAGCGTGGTGAATGGGTTACTAACTGAAGGGGAGGGGTTAACGCGTGAAAACGGAGCTGGGGGTGAAGGGGGGATATGAGTCTGGGATTTTGGGGGTTTTCTTGGGTGGTGTTGTACGTGAGGGAGGTGTGTGAGAAAGAGGGGGTGTGTGTGTTGTGTGGCTTGGGTCTTTAGTGTAAGGACGGGGTGTTGTTTTTGTATAACTGTCTTTAAATCTGATGGGTCTGTTGATTATTCTACCTTTGGAGGTCCTGGTGGGAAGGTAGATGTTTGTTGTGGGACTTGAGTCGCTCGACGATGTTTTATATTGAGGGGAAGAACGCTTTACAGGTGGAGGGTATTTAGTGGGGGTGAGGTCAGGGGTTATTTGAGAGGTAGATGCGTGTGGAGGTTTTTGTCGAGTGAGGGTGGTAGGCGGAATGGAAGAGGATTTGGTGGGGGTATGTATGGGGGTTCTCTCAGGGGCAACTTTGGGGGGGGATTCAAGTGGGGGTGTGGAGGTCGGGCCCGTCAATTTGGAGGGGCTTTGTTGAGGAGTTAGTTGCGTGTTAGACGTGGTGTGAGAGGAGGGGTTAGTCGTTGGCATAGTGTATATTTTAGGGGTTGGTTGGTTGGGGGTTCGATGAGATGAGGAGGTTGGTTGATGTGTGGGTGGGGTCGCAGGGATAGTGGAGGGGAAAGGGGTGGATGCGGGGGGGACTAGACGGGAGGGTAGGGAGTGGAGATTTAATTTGGAGGGTTGGGGGTAGGAACATGTGTGGGGTGTGTTCTTTGGTGGGGTCGGTGATTTGCTGGTGATGGAAGTAGGCGGTTTTATGGGAGTTTGGTGGGGGGGTAGATCTAGCAGGTCATTCGGGGTGATGAGGTGGGGGTTGAGAGGGATGAGGTTGAAGAGGAAGGTATGTGTTTTCGTGGTGGGGTGGGGGTTGTTATTTTTGGAATATAGTTAGAGGGTTTATGGTGTTTACTTGTGATTATTCGTCTTCTTTCCCTTTGTGGAGGAGAATTCGACGAAGAAGAAGAGGAGGAGGAGGATAGTGGTCTGGCAGCCCTCCGGAACTGGGTTAGCAGGGTGTGTTTTCTGGAGGTTTTAAAAGATTTTAGTCGTGGGCGTAAGTTGTAGCGTGAGGTTACTGAGGTAGATTGTGTGGTGCGGTTGGGTGTGTACTTGGTTTTGGGTGGGGGTGGTGGTTTTCTCACTGTGGTGCCTGGTGGAGGTATGTCAGGGCTAGACAGGAGGTTTCCGTTGTGGTCGGGGTTGTGGGTGGAGGTTTTCGTACTTGGATAAGTTGGGGAGGTACTTGACTATCAGAAGTGAAGGAAGGTGTCATGGTGGAGGAAGGTGTGATAGTGGGGGCTTCGGGTTTGTGGAGGTTAGTTTGGGGGGTATGTTGAGGAATGATTGGTCGGTTCGGTGCTGGAGGGCTTAGGCCCTTAGGGGTTTGTATGGGAATATTCATAGCCTGAGTGGAATGGTTAGTAGGGGTGTTTAATTCAGGGTCGGACGTGTGGGGTGGGGTAATGTCTTGTGGTTTTAGAGGTTTAAACGCTCGGACGAATCTAGTTCGGAACGTGCGAGTCACGCCGTGATAATCGATGGTGACTTGATAGGCATTTGGGACTTGTATGATGGTGTAGGGCCCGACATAGCGAGGGCCTAATTTGTTGGTGACAAGGAGGTTGGCTACCATTACGGTGTCATGGATGGCGAAAGGGTTTTTATCATCGGGGCTATCAGTTTTGGTGTCTTGACAGGTTTGGGCGGTATGGAGGGTGTTTTGCAGATGTTGCAATGGGTCAATTGTGGAGGTGTTGGAGGGGAGGTGAGCGTGATGGTGGAACGGCAGTAACAGGGGGGGTACGCCGTAAACACGTTCATGAGGGGAAATACCGTCTTCTCGGGGACAGGTGTTCATGCCCCATTGTATCATCTTTAGTTGTGATGGCCAGTCTGAGGTGCTAAGAGCAATAATTTTTGTACGTAACTGGTTGTTGATGGTGCGATGGCTGCGTTCGCATATAGCATTTCCTTGAGGCCAGTACGGGGATGAGTGTTTGATCTTAATACCGCATTGTTGGGTGAACTGGTGCCAAACGTGTCCACTAAACTCGGGGGCATTGTCGGATAGAAGAGCAAGGGAAGGCCGAATATAGGGAACACTTCTGTGGCAAGCAGTGTGGCGACTGTGGTGGCTGTGTGGTCTTTAACTGGGCAGGCTATACATTTTTTTGAATATACGTCAACAAATGTGATGATATAGCGGTTGCCAGCGTAAGAAGGAAACGGGCCCATGATGTCGAGGGATAGGACTTGGAACGGTTTGTTGGCAGAAATGGTACCAGCTGGGCCTGGGGTGCGGGATCTAGCCTTCCCCAATAAACAAGGTTTGCAGGATTCTGTCACTCGTTGTGCAATTTTGGAGGGCTTGGGGGTCCAGTATTGATCTGCGAAGATTTTTAACATCTTCTTTTGTCCAAGGTGTATGCCGTTTCCCTCGTGGATGGCAATCATGTAGTCGTGGGCAATGGTGGGGTCTAAGACTATGTGACCGGAGTCTGTGGCAAGTTGATCTCCCCAGCGAGTCAGTTTCCTGAAGACATTTAACGGTATCCAGGGTGGTCTGATTCTTGTTTCCCAAGATTGAATTAGTGAGGGGGCTGAGGGGGAATTATGTTGGTGGATGGGGGTAGATAAAAGCTCAGTGTTTTGTAAGGCGGCTAGGTTGGTGGGGGGGTCTTTTGGTACTGGCAAACGTGACAGGGCGTCTGCATTGGTGTGAAGTTTGCCTGGACAATACTGTATTGTAAAATCGTAGTCCTCTAGTGTCTCCCTCCAACGTACCAAAATGGCTGAGTTGGTTTCGCACTTACGCAACCATTGCAAAGATTGATGGTAGGTTATTATATCGAGTTTTGCGCCCAACACAAATGACCGGAAGTGGCTGAGTGCCCAAGTGATCCCTAAGCACTCTCTCTTGGTGGCTGCATAATTCTGTTGTTCTTGGTTGAGGGTGGAGCTGGCATACGCTATCTCATGTTCCTCTCCGTCTCTGACTTGAGCTAAAACTGCACCAATGGCGTACAGAGATACGTCGGTATAAAGACGGAAAGGTTTATGGTAATCAGGGAAAGCGACAATAGGGGCTTGGATTAGCTTTTGTTTCAAAGTGTTAAAAGCGAGGTCTCTTTCAGGTGTCCAGGTGAATGGGGTGTCTTTGTGGGTGAGTTGGTGGAGGGGTCTGGCTATGGTGGCAAAGTGGGGGACGAAACGTCTGTAGTATGTGGCTAAACCTAGAAAAGAACGTACTCCTTTAACGGTGGTGGGTTGGGGTTGGTTTTGTATGGCTTGAAGTTTCTTTGGGTCTGGTGCAATACCATGTTCAGATATTACGTGGCCGAGGAAATCTACCTTATTTCGGGCAATCTCGCACTTTGAGGGTTTTAATTTCAACCCGGCGGCTCGGATTCTTTGAAGGACTTGTTTCAACCTGAGGAGGTGTTCTTCCCAGGTTGGTGAGTACACAATAATATCGTCTATATAGGCTAGGCAGGTTTCCCAGGTTAGGCCATGTAATACCGCTTCCATCAAACGGGAGAAAGTGGCGGGTCCGTTACAGAGGCCAAAAGGTAGGACGTTAAATTCGTAGTGGTGGCCACCACTAGTAGAAAATGCTGTTTTTTCTTGGTCCTCTGCCTTGATAGGCACTTGCCAATACCCTGCTTGCAAGTCGAGGGTAGTGAACCATCTGGATCCGTATAGGGAGTCAAGGGAATCGTCTATCCTGGGTAATGGCGTAGCGTCCTTAATGGTTACGTCATTCAATCTCCTGTAATCGACGCAAAAACGGGTTGACCCATCTTTCTTTTTTACTAGGACAACAGGGGAAGACCAGGGACTAATGGACGGGGTGGCAATACCGGCCTCTAACATCTCTTGGACTTGGCGTTCCTCTTCCTGGCGTTGTATGGGATTTTTTCTACGGGATGGTTGTCTTATGGGGGGGCCTGTGGTGTTAATGATGTGTTGTTCTACATAGGTCTGTCCGATTTCAGTGGGTTGTTGGGCAAACACGTCACTGAACTCTAGCAATAGGTCGTACATGCTGTGTTTTTGGTGGTCGGATAATGTGTCCGGGAGAGGGGGCAATTGGAGGCTGGTAGGGATGTCATTAAAATCTATGGGGAGGTCATCAAAAGTTTCGAGGTCTCCTATAATGAGACCTTTTGGTAATGTCAGGGATTCCTCAGAGATATTTGCCACGAGAATGTGGTTGATGCGAGCGGAAATGATGGCGGGTTGTAAGAGGCAACGATTGGGGTTGGTGGACGTGGTAGTGGGGGAAAATATCATGTGAGTTTGGGGTATGGGTCGAAGGTTAACCCATTTTTGATGGCGGGGGGGAATTTGGCATTTATCTTGAACTACAGCTGGGCTAATGATGGTGGGGGATCGACTGGCGAGCAGGTGCTCGGTACGCATAAGGGGGGAAAGGTCACTTTGGTGGGGGTCACGCGTGAGGGGGGATTAACGGCGCGTGTGGGAGGATCAGCGGGGCGAGGTGTGAGGGATTTAGAAAACGGAATTTGTTGGAGGGACTGTGGAGGGTTGGTGGGGGAAGAGTGAGGTATAGAAGATGGGTTATTGGTGGAGGACTGATGTACTAATTGGTGGTTGTTAGAAGGACGAATTTGGGGAGTTTTGTCGGTGGCAGTGACGGTTTGTTTGGAATTTATATGGGATTGGTGGGTTTGTCTGTCATGAGAGGGCGAGTCAAGTGTGGGGTTTTGAAGTTTTCTAGGGGTGTGAATTGTGTGGGGGTGGAAGGGAGCTACTGACGGAAAACTGTCACAAGGGGAATTTTGCTGGTTGTGGAATAACTGAACATTTCTGGGGGCATGGGGAAAACATTGTTGGGTACATAGGTCGGCATTTTCCCTGGAAACATGTGTACATAAATATTTGATAGAATTGTGGTTACATACATCAGAGTCTGTCCTGGAAACATGGGAGGATTTATCCTGGACAGAGTTACGAGAATTGAGGGGATTACCGAGAGGGAGTTGCTTGGACTTGTCTTCTTTCGTTTGTTGAGGCATTTTTTCAACGAATTGAGTGATATTTTGAGAGAACTCGGGGCAAGGGGAGGGGTTAGAAGTTACCTTAGTGCTAGCTGCAACTTGGTAACCCTGACTCAGAGTTTGTTGAGGGGGAAGGTGTTTTTTCTTTTTGTGAATAGGTTTCTGCGTGATTGGTTTGTCAGAGGCTTTGGGTTGGATTTTTTTTTTTGAATGAGATCAGCCTCTGGCCGCAGTCAACCTGGGCCTGGAGTTTTTGAAGGAGGTCAAGTCCAAGGAAACCATCGTAATGTTTACAGTGGGAGGAAAATACTGTGAACGTGTGATAACAACGAGCATGGGGGGCAGGAGTAGTTACTGACAGGGGCAAAGTGTCTCCTAGGAGATTTAAGTAGGTATCAGCAGCTGAGATTAGTTCTGCTTTGGTGGTTAACAAGGGCCAAATAGTCGGTGGTGTTGATCATAATAAGACTTGAACAAACATGACTTGACAGCTCCCGTGTCGATTAACAAGCGGACAGGAATGTCCTTGATTTTGGCCATGTAATAAATGGGGGCAGTGCGGTCAGTTATGGTGTCCCCCGCCGAGGCCATCTTGGGCGGGGGGTACTTTAAAAATCCTGGGAGTCGGTATCTACCTCCTCCAGGGTTTCCTCGGTATCATCTGAGGTCATGATAGGGGCTATTTCTCCGGTGTGCATTTCCTCCATTTCTTCCTCTTGTCCCAACTCCTCTTCATTTACAGAAATGTGAGGAGTAAAGGGGCGAGGTTTGGCAGAGTCACGAATTTGATGGAGGGCACACTGAGCACTACAGGCAGGGAAATCATAGGGGTTGATAATTACTAATGTAGGGTTTTTACTTTGGTAGGTGTTGTAGGTTTTGTTCCGGTTGAAGATTCTGCGTGGCTGGGTAGGTTGGAACCGGGGCCTACTGGGTTGGGGCTTGCCGGAAGGGTAGGTGGGTCTGTTGTGGAAGGATGAGGAAGGGTAGGCATTCTTGGAGTTTTGGTGGTCGGGGTGCTGCGGGTGCGTGGGAAACCTCTTTATTACAGCGATTTGGGTGGGTGCTTCTGTGCGCACGGCCAAAATACGTCGGATCGTGATGAGATCTTTTTGATATCCGACGAAATCGTGCACACGGAAATGATCTTTTACTGCTGAGGGCAATATTGATACCAGGTTGACCAGAATCTGCTGCTCTTGTTGGATTCTGGTCAATGTGGGGAAAGAAACTTTTATATGTTGGGCGATCTTATTCACTGTGGCATCTAGATCGCCTTCGAATTTAGTGTCTTGGATACGGGTGTGGGCCACGAAAACGCCCAACGAAGGCTTGATGGCTTCTATCACTATTGGGCGAAATTCGTCCCATGTAAGAGCAGGGTGCACTTGGTAGGCAACCAGGGAAACGGCTTTTCCCAGGTGCGTTAATGTCACGGCTATCTTTTCTGCATCCGTGGTATAAACTAGGTCAAGTACGGGTTTCACTATGTCCATGAACGTTTCGATCTCGTAAGTTTCTCCATCATAATGTGGGATGGGAATGTGAGAACGGTGCGCCATGATGTTATCGTGTTCTGGTTGTTCCAAACTTGCAATGTAATGCAACCTTTTATCCGAATCAAGAACCACCGCTGCCGCCAATGTTATGCCCTGTTTTTCTACAGGATTAACTTGGGTAATGTGAGTTCTAACTGACTGGGTATATAAGGCTGCATGCACAAAACAAGGTATGAGGAATAGAAAACACAAAATAAACACACGGTAACAAGACACACGATCACGTTTATTGAGGATGATTAATAGGAAGCATAAGAAGGTATGAATACTCGTACAAGACAAATGATAGAAATGAACAACTAGCATTAGTGGATCTGGATGGAGCCTAGTCTCCCACTTCCAACGTTCAGGTATACTCTTCTGATCACTGGCTTGGTTCGCAAGTTTATATAGTGGAAGACATCAATGTTACTTATAGATTCAATTTCACTAATTAGATTTATTACTGGCAGTTCTGGTGCACAAGTAGTAGTTCACAGACTAGAATTAGACACGCGTATTTTTAGAGTACGGGAATTCTAGTAACCTCAGGGGGGTACTGATCTAAGTTTTATATTCTTATAGCAGAAATACGTAGAACACAAATCAGTGGGCGAACGTTAGATATCACTAGGGTTTTACTTCTATGTAATAATATCTGAATAGGGGTAATTACGAGAGTTAATGTCGCCTGTTAATTAATGAACACTGATACGCTTAGCACTTCCTGATGGAATGGTTATATATGAATTATACTGGGGCAAAGATATAGCCACTTCATAGAAAGATTAATAAGTGAGTCTCTAATTAGTACTGTAACACGGTAGTACTAATAAAGTGAATCTTGGGTAGTATTTGGTTGGTCTGGTCCTGGTTATCTTGCGTCCATGATGTTGGGGGCTAACGACTGGTTCCGCGGCTGTCCAGGGGGTCCATATGTAGGAAGTTCTCAAGACGGATCTCTTGGCGATCGTTGCTGGCTACACGCTTATATACCCACTGGTGTGTGAAGGTTATAAGGTGCACGTAGATTTCTTGTACGTGGACAGATGCTTCTATCTCAAATCTGCCACGGAGTCTGCCGGCTCTGGAACTCAATTCTCAGGAACAACACAAGGGCAGAGCTAGAGGTCAACTTAAGGGGGCCAGCCACTGGTTGGTGTCTATCTTTCAACTGATTTTACTGGGGGCTGGAGCTGAGTTTATAGGCTCGGTTTTGGACCCTGTAGGCCATAGGGATCTCGAGTCTTATGGAATTATTTGAGCTCTCAATAGATACGGGGACTAGGTAAGGTGGTGATTACTGTTGTGGCACATGGCTATAGGGAGCCTTCATAATGTGATATAACCGAGCCTTAGTAAGAGGTACTATTTTGGCTATACTGAAAGTATTGAGGGGAGGGAGACTGGATCTACTTTGCGAGGAGGACTGGGACAGCTGTGATAGGAGCGTCTCTCTTATATTGCTCGGTCTTCATTCTATGGTATAGCTGAGGTGCTAATTTGATTATCCGAGTATGCAAGAAAGGTGAATGGGTTATTGTGGGTTAATAGAGGTTAGTAAAGGGGTTAGTCATGCATGGTTAATTCATTGATAGGAAGAATTCCTGTGCTACCTGGCAATGACTCGGAAGTCAAAACAGGGGTCAGGTATACCTCCGCAGGGGTGGGGGTCTCCCTCCTCGGGTGGGTAAAAAAGGGGAGGTGCGCGCCCTCTCTCTGTGATGGTCGTCCGGCGGCTGTGGCTAGGGGCTTGCCATATCACAAGTGTTTGTAATAACCCTCTGTTTATGAGACAGATGTGGGTGTTCGTAATACCAAAACCGAAGGTGCCTTGACTAGCTGGTTTAATCGGTTGGGTTGTTAATTGCATGGTTTGCTGGATGTGGTGGAGACTGGGTTGCTAACTCTGCCACATTTATCTGGAAGTATGGCAATAGAAGTTAGTCACTGGCGAGGCGGCTAGCCTCGCACTGACGATCATTGGGTACAGGGTTGTGAATGGGTTGTGAGGGAATAGATGGCATGCAAAGGGTTAGTAAAGTTCTAAGGTTGTTCAGTCCTACTAAGGGAAGGTAGGCTGGATAGGAGTATATATATAAAAAGTTTGAGAACGTTAGCAACGGAAAAATCAAGGATATTCAGGGGGTGTGGTGGAGAGGCTAAGTTAGGAGGGAGTCGAGGAGCGTGGGGGGTTAACGAGAGGGAGAGGGTTAGGGAGGGCTATGTGGAAGTTTGACCCTAAGGTCTCTGGGCGTAGGGGTGGCATTAGACTACAGTTGGTATCGAAGCCTGGGGGTTAATGACAGGGAAGGTATGTTAGCCAAACGCTACCGGGGGATGAGCAATATGGGGTGGTATATATGTCTGGAAAGGATAGAATCATGTGGACTGTGGGGCTGGGGGGAAGAGGAGGTTAACTGTAGGTGTGTGCTTGACTGTGGATAAAAGTAGGGAAAAACATGGTGTATTATTACTCGTCAATACGAGGGGTTATGGACACTATTATTTGACATGATTTCTTGCTCATCTAGTTGTCCCTGGGAACTGCGTTTTCTATGAAATATAGACCAAAGAAAGCGGCAGTTCGTAGGGGTACTTAGTTATTGTTTCGTGGTTGATATGTGTCGAGACAATGGTAAAAAAAAAGGGTTATCTATACAATCTCTGGTTGGGGTAAGAATTACAGTTACTGCATGGTGGCTAACATCTTCAGTTATTATCTCTGTCTAGGTCTTACAGGAATAATGGCTACATATACAATGGCGTACCCGTGGGTATCATAGTTCCTTATCAATTATGACATGGGGGTTAACATATTACTTCTCGGATGGAAGAACATACATAGATTTATGGGGGCGGTTGGTCTTCAGAACTTAGTCTGGCAAGACAAGGTATTTTAGGGGGTTAACATATTACTTCTCGGATGGAAGAACATACATAGATTTATGGGGGCGGTTGGTCTTCAGAAACTTCGTCTGGCAAGACAGGGGTTAACATATTACTTCTCGGATGGAAGAACATACATAGATTTATGGGGGCGGTTGGTCTTCAGAAACTTAGTCTGGCAAGACAAGGTATTTTTAGGGGTTTAACATATTACTTCTCGGATGGAAGACATACATAGATTTATGCCTGTCTGAACTGGTTGGGTCGGTCATCTGGTCCTTTCGTTTCTTTCGGGTGTTTCTGTGTGGTGTTCGCTCGTGGCTTCTGTGGTGGGCTTCTCGTTCTGGGGCATTTTAACGACATAAATACATCTTGGAAGTTATTCGAAACCACTTACCTAAAAGCAGTGCAAGACTGCATACCATCGAAAATACGGCGTCCAGGCCATAATAATAAGCCCAAATGGTGGAATAAAGATATTTCAAACTGCCTGCTTGCTAAAAAATTTGCTAATGATAGATTAAAATCCTCACAAAATGACGAAGAACGGGTGAAATTTGTAGAGCTACGACTCAAAGCCAAAAAGTTAATTAAGCAAAGTAAAAAGACCTTAGAGTTACATATTGCGAATCAAAGCAAAACAAACCCGAAAGAATTCTATAGTTATATCAGAAAGAAAAAAGTAGTTACTTCAACTGTTGGACCGTTAGTCGATGAAAATGGAGAATACACCAAAGACGAAGTACAAATGAGTAATGCCCTCAATACCTTCTTTGCATCAGTTTTTACAACAGAAGACCTCAGTGATATCCCTACACCATCGCCGATTCAGATTGATAATTCAGATGTTCTAAGCAATATCACCGTTACAGAGAGAGAAGTATTGAATTGTTTAGATAAACTCAAGGTAAATAAAACGCCTGGACCTGATACAATCTCGCCTAGAGTTCTAGTGATATCCCTACACCATCGCCGATTCAGATTGATAATTCAGATGTTCTAAGCAATATCACCGTTACAGAGAGAGAAGTATTGAATTGTTTAGATAAACTCAAGGTAAATAAAACGCCTGGACCTGATACAATCTCGCCTAGAGTTCTAAAGGAAGCTAAGGATGAGCTCTACAAACCACTGACATTACTATTCAATAAATCCTTGCAGTCTGGAACTATGCCTGATCAGTGGAAGCTAGCCAACGTAACACCGATATTCAAAAAAGGCAGCAAATCCCTACCAGTAACTATCGTCCAATTAGCTTAACCTCAGTTGTATGTAAAATGCTAGAAACGGTCATACGAGACAGACTCGTAAATCACTTAGAGGAAAATAACATACTTAAAGATACTCAACACGGCTTTCGTAAAAATCGTTCCTGTTTAACAACCTCTTAGACTTCTTCCACGATATCCTCAACCTCTACGATGAGAGTAAAGCTGTAGATATTATATACCTTGATTTTCAAAAGGCCTTTGACAAAGTTCCCCACAAACGTTTACTGCTAAAACTAAAGCACATGGAATACAAGACGGTGTGTTGAAATGGATAGAAAATTGGCTCAGCGACAGAAAGCAAAGAGTAGTCATAAACGGTAAGGCATCTAAATGGACCAATGTAAGTAGCGGGGTACCCCAGGGATCGGTACTAGGACCAATTCTTTTTCTAATTTACATCAACGACATAGATGAGGGTCTCACCTGTACAATCTCAAAATTTGCTGACGATACAAAAATTGCAAATAGCGTACTCTCAAAAGAACAAGTTGACGATATGCAACACAATCTAGATAAATTGTCATGTTGGGCCCAAATTTGGCAAATGAGTTTCAATGCGGATAAATGTAAAGTACTACATATCGGATACCTAAATGAGAAAGCAAACTATTCGATGAATGGCACTCAGCTTAAGAATGTAAACAGAGAAACCGATCTGGGAGTAACAATATCGAGTAACCTAAAACCGAGTCAACAATGTTCAGAAGTTGTTAAGAAGGCAAACAAAATAATTGGCTTTATAGGCAGGTCATTTGAGCATAAATCCAAAGAAGTTATCCTAACCCTTTACAATTCCTTAGTCCGCCCTCTTCTGGAATATTGCGTTCAATCCTGGTGCCCTCATTACCAAAAAGATATAAACAAGCTAGAACGAGTTCAACGTAGAGTTACCAAAATGATACCTAGCCTAAAGAACAAACCATACGAAGAGCGTCTTAGAGAATTAAATCTATTTCCTTTAACCCAGCGCAGATTAAGAGGTGACTTAATTCAAGTGTTCAAAATCATCAAAGGCATCGACAATATGAACTGTAGTAAGTACTTCACTATCGACCAATCTAATTACATGCGGGGAAACGGTTGCAAAATTATTGGTAAATCTTTTAACTCACACAAATCTAAGAATTTCTTCTTCAATCGAGTTGTCAACTTGTGGAGTGGGCTTCCCCGAAACGTTATAGACTGCATCACCGTTGATTCATTTAAACTCCGCCTAGACAAATATCTCGCATCAAACCCGCGACTAACTGCGTTTGTAAATGAATAACTTTATTTTATCCCCCCCTCAGTTACTAACCCATCTGTCTCCTACTAACTTCCTAATCCTGCCACGGACATTAGTTCCAGGGCAGTAATTCCCTTTCCAATGTTCCCTTACCCACTCTAAACCACTGTTTGGACACTTGATCCTCAGTGTTTTGGAGGACAAGCAACCTAGAAGGGTCACTAGATCTGTTGTTGCTTGATTTCCTTTGTACTCCTTTGTACTCCTTTGTACATTCGTACTTAATCATGATTGTATTTCGATGTATTTTTACTTATTTTGTACTGAATTGTATTGCATTAGGTTAGGTTCAGCTGGTTAGGTTAGTTATTACAATCAAATTAAGTAAAGCACTTCAAAATACAAGTGTGATCAGGCGCAAATGTATGGGCATGGCGGCTGCGGCCAAAGCCTCTTTCCCAGCGCAGACGACAAGAGAAACGATCTAAAATGTACTTTCTGTTTTCGCTGTTAATTTTTGTTAATTGTATGCTTATATAAATATAAAACAAATATTTCAAAGTAAAAACAACATCAACTAAGCCCTATCATTATTAATTTATACCGAAAATACTGGTGAACTATTATAGTCAGTCCTAAAATGATACATTTTCGGTTTTCTTTTTACTAAATTATCCAAAGAAAACTCTATTATCTACGGCTAAGGAAGATGGAGGAAAGGATTTTCTGTGTAAAGTAATGTATGTTTAACAGCAATGACACAAGTGAAGTTGGTTCCAGTACATAATTGAAACCATACATACACACATAAACCTGCGCAAGATTGCTTACCAGAATATCGGGACTCTTACTCAAGTGTAAATAAGGAAAATAATATGATTACCGAGTGTATTTTTCCCCTCTCGGTATTTTGATCATATTAATTGAAAAATTGCAGTAATATAGGGGTAAACTGCATACTCATATGAAGTAAATTATTTATGTAATATCCCTACTTATGATAGCATAATGTACAAACTACTTCAGAAGTTATATTTCGATAATATATGTAACAGAAGCCCAGCAGATGCTGAGAAAGGCTTCATTAATACCAACATTATCGATATATATGAACACATTAGGACCAGTTATATACTAGAATTAAGTTGTTTAGTCTTTTATCAACTCATTAAAACCATAGTTACAAAACAGTATATACCAGTATTCGGTGTATTCCATATGCTTTGATTTTACAAGAACCACCGTTAGTAAATAAGGAGGTAGCAAGCGTGGAGCTAGGCTCGTGACGTCACAGGTTCCAATATTGTTTTGGTAGGTTTACTTGTTAGTGTCTATATACTTTGGGTGTACCTGGGTCGACCGACGACCTAGTCCCAGTGGATATTTTCGCGAGCCAGTGACGTCATCTGGGACTGGGTGTACCTGGGTAAAGTCAGCCCTGGGGACAGTGTTGGACTGGGTTGACCTGGGTGATGCTGACGTCACTTATGACAACAAATAAGATGGTGGAAAATGTCGGGTATGATGAAGAACTCGTTCCCAGTGATGCGAGTGTTTGGCTTTTTTCACAAGATCTTGGATTTTTTTGCCCTGACCATGCGATCTTGGAAGTTTTATTGGGGATCTAAGATTTATTTAGGGGAGTTAATTAAAATGCCCCAGAACGAGAAGCCCACCACGGAAGCCACGAGCGAACACCACACAGAAACACCCGAAAGAAAGGCCCACAGAACGAAAGGACCAGGTGACCGAGCCAACCAGTTAAGACAGTGTGACGCTTCTGCATAGTAGCCACGTGCGGGCATGCGCGCGCGTCGGCTGCCCAGCCGTTTAGAAACCGGCTGGCGGCAGCCGGCCGGCCGGCTTTTCCTTAGTATATATCCTACGACAATGTAACTAATGTCTGGGATATTCTTATGTTGTTTCACAGCTTGTAGCTGCCCTTATTCTTAACCAACGCATCTTAGTATGTTTGATTCTCGATAGTTGATTGTTTCATTATAATATATAAGATGTAAGTTTAGTGAGAGTGGGAGGAGATGAGCGGGAGAGAGAGACCGGCTGGGGGACGTTGCTTCGCGCGGAGAGTCTAGCTTGGGACGAGCCTGATGTGCCACATGCATTTGTTCGCAACGTTAGGCTTAGTTTCGACTCGCGCACGGGATAGATGATTTTGACCCGGCAACTGTGTTGAGTGTTGCCAAGCCTGGGATGTATTCTGCATGCCTAGTGCGGGGTCCAGACAGATTCAAGACTCAGAGCTCACCTCACTGTCGTACCCTTCGGACCCCCTTAATATCTATCCCTCTCAACCCCACTTAGAAACTTTCTCTCTTACTTTGTATACCTTCCTTCCACTACTTCACCAATCTATTTAAATATCCCATCCCCTTGATAGACCTTATATCTATTATTGTATGAACGACGAGCTCTCAGATAACTAGATAGGATTTTGGGCCTTATGCAGAGACGTAATTGTTAATGAGACCTAGGAAGCTTTTTTGTTGTCTCATATTTGGTGGTTTCATGCTTGCTAGTGTGTTCTTGTGTCAGGTTAGCAGGGGCTAGACCGAAGGGGAGGCTTTTTGCGATCCTTTAAGTAAAGTCTGCTGGTGCGAGTCCTGTGGACCCGACTTTACTAGGATACCCGTAGGAGTCTGGGGGCATTTTCTTGTCTGTGTCCATGTGTGTCTAGTGTTGTGTTGTGTGAGGGCCCTTGCCTAGTCCACTCAGCACTGCGCTATCACGTCTTGCTTTTGTTTTAGGGTCGCCAGGAGAGAGTCAGATACTTGCGATCTGAGTCTCTCAAGAGAGCACCCTTTCAATTAGAGTAATTTGGTGCACAGACTTGGGAACGTCCCTAGGCTAGAGCAGGTGGCTCAGCCCGGGTATCCGAAGCCTATATCCTTCCAGCTAGACCTCTGCCACCTGGCAGATTAACAGCTAGGGGTTTATTATTTCTGTATGCTTGTTATTGTGCCACAGTTTACCGTTTTTGTGAGCATTGTGAGTCAGGGTGGGGCTTAGAGACTGTCTGAGCAGGCTTGCCTGACTAAGAGTGAGAAGCACACCTGTATGTGGTTATGTTGTGAGTTGCTGCCTTTATTTATTTATACCTATGCCATTATACACTGTATGGCCTATCACTAGTATTTATTCCTGCTTATGAGTTAAGAGTTCTCTAAATCCGTAACGTACTTTCTTTGCTAAGCATCAGATCCTACAGTAGCCGCATGCAGTTTAGAAACCCGCATCTTGTCTACCTGTACGATGTTTTGAGGACTGTTTGCTTTCACCTTCTTTCACGCAGGGGTGATTAGTTGTATTAATTAATGTAACGTTAAATGTACTTTCTTCTAGTTTGTTATTAAATTGTTTCTGCAATTTAATTCCGTTATCTATCTTTTCCTTGAAGCTTTAAGTCAACTTAATTGTGTGATCTTTTATATAGCCTGCTTGACTATCAGCAGTCTATAGTGCGTGCACCCTGTAACCGAGTCATAGGATACCTCGTTGTCCAGGCAGGACTCTTGACGGTTTAGGGTGGTTTGTTGCCTGGGTTTATAGATAAGGGTTGGATCTAGCGTTTTCCGTTGTTGCTTGTTGCCGCATACCTAGTCCAATAGAAAGAGCCCAGTGTTTATATATCCCAGGACGTAACAACAGGCCGAAGCCCGCAGGGCTAAGCAGCTCCAAACCACACCTGCCTACCCCTTCTAAACACTGACCTTTCCCCCACCTCGCGTATACACTACCCCTCGTGTCCTACACCTCTACCTACATGATGATGAACATAAATACACCTTAAGTTAATACACCCATGCCCTGTCCCTAAGTTAGGATATCAATATCAACATACCCTAAAATACCTTGTCTTGCCAGACTAAGTTTCTGAAGACCAATCGCCCCATAAATCTATGTATGTTCTTCCATCCGAGAAGTAATATGTTAACCCCTGTCTTGCCAGACTAAGTTTCTGAAGACCAACCGCCCCCATAAATCTATGTATGTTCTTCCCAGGTTAAAACACCCATGCCCTGTCCCTAGGTTGAGCCAATGCCAACCAGTTCAGACAGGCCTAAATCTATGTATGTTTTTTCCCATCCAAGAAGTAATATGTTAACCCCCTGTCTTGCCAGACTCAGTTTCTGATGACCAACCACCCCATAATTCTATGTATGTTCTTCCATCCGAGAAGTAATATGTTAACCCCTGTCTTGCCAGACTAAGTTTCTGAAGACCAACCGCCCCCATAAATCTATGTATGTTCTTCCCAGGTTAAAACACCCATGCCCTGTCCCTAGGTTGAGCCAATGCCAACCAGTTCAGACAGGCCTAAATCTATGTATGTTTTTTCCCATCCAAGAAGTAATATGTTAACCCCCTGTCTTGCCAGACTCAGTTTCTGAAGACCAACCGCCCCCAGAAAATATATATATGTTCTTCCATCCGAGAAGTAGTATGTTAAAACCCCATGTCCTAATTGATAAGAAACTATGATACCCACGGGTACACCAGTGTATATAGAACCATTGTTCCTGTAAGACCTAGACAGAAATGACTGAAGATGTTAGCCACCATGCAGTAACTTTAATTCTTACCCCAACCAGAGATTGTATATACAACCCTCTTTTACCATTATCTCGACGCATTTTCACCACGAAACAATACCGAAGCTACCCCTACGAACTGCCGTTTTCTTTGGTGTATATGTCATAGAAAACGCAGTTCCCAGGAACAACTAGATCAGCAAGAAGTAGTGTCAGATTAACAGTGTCCATAACCATCGTATTGACGAGTAATAATACACCATGTTTTACCCTACTTTCATCCACAGTCAAGCACACACCTACAGTTAACCTCCTCTTCCCCCACAGCCCCACAGTCCACATGATTCTATCCTTTCCAGACTCATATACCACCCCGTATTGCTCATCTCCCGGTAGCGTTTGGCTAACATACTTTCCCTGTCATTAACCCCCAAGCTCCGATACCAACTGTAGTCTAATGCCACCCCTACACCCAGAGACCTTAGGGTCAAACTTCCACGTAGCCCCCCTGAACCCTCTCCCTCTCGTTAACCCCCCCACGCTCCTCAACTCCTTTCCGACCTAGCCTCTCCAGCATACCTCCTGAATATCCTTGATTTTTCCGTTGCTAACATTCTCAAACCTTTTATATATATACTCCTATCCAGCCTACCTTCCCTTAGTAGGACGGAACAACATTAGAACTTTACTAACCCTTTGCATGCCATCTATTCCCTCACAACCCATTGACAACCCTGTACAAAATGATCGTCAGTGCGAGGCTAGCCGCCTCGCCAGTGACTAACTTCTATTGCCATACTTCCAGATAAATGTGGCAGATTTAGCAACCCAGTCTCCACCACATCCAGCAAACCATGCAATTAACAACCCAACCGATTAAACCAGCTAGTCAAGGCACCTTCGGTTTTGGTATTACGAACACCCACATCTGTCTCATAAACAGAGGGTTATTACAAACACTTGTGATATGGCAAGCCCCTAGCCACAGCCGCCGGACGACCATCACAGAGAGAGGGCGCGCACCTACCCTTTTTACCCACCCGAGGAGGGAGACCCCCACCCCTGCGGAGGTATACCTGACCCCTGTTTTGACTTCCGGGTCATTGCCAGGTAGCACAGGAATTCTTCCTATCAATGAACTAACCATGCATGACTAACCCCTTTACTAACCTCTATTAACCCACAATAACCCATTCACCTTTCTTGCATACTCTGATAACCAAATTAGCACCTCCGCTATACCATAGAATGAAGACTGAGCAATGTAAGAGAGACGCTCCTATCACAGCTGTCCCAGTCCTCCTCGCAAAGTAGATCCAGTCTCCCTCCCCTCAATACTTCCAGTATAGCCAAAATAGTACCTCTTACTAAGGCTCAGTTATATCACATTATGAATGCCCCCTATAGCCATGTGCCACAACAGTAATCACCACCTTACCTAGTCCCCGTATCTATTGAGAGCTCAAATAATTCCATAAGCCTCGAGATCCCTATGGCCTACAGGGTCCAAAACCGAGCCTATAAACCCAGCTCCAGCCCCCAGTAAAATCAGTTGAAAGATAGACACCAACCGTAGGATGAACGTAGGATGCAACAAGCCCCCATATCAGGCTCCCCTTCCACATCGCCTCCCCCCTCACCACTGCCACCTGCCCACCTACAACCGACCCGTAACTCCACCCCCCTGCAGGCCTCACCCACCCATACACCAAGCCCACTATCACCCACAACCACACTTAGCTCACCACATAACCCCTCGCAGCCCCAGCCACACCTACTGGGGTTGTCTACACCAGTGTGCAGATATTATCTGGAAAGAAGGTGCTACTTTGGTCAAAACGGGGAATATAATGGGAATTCATGTAGATTTGCTCATCCCAAAATTTGCAACAACATAACCAGTCATGGAAAATGTAGATTTGGTGAAACCTGCAAATACCACCACCCATCCCTTTGCAAGACATCACTTGAGAACAAGACCTGCTACAATATGAAATGCCCAGCTTTTCATATTAAAGGGACTTGGAGATATGCTAGACCTAACACGAATGGTAGCCCAAAAAACTCTCTAGCTATGCGAGGACGAGACAGAGGAAAAAGGCAAGGAGGGAAAGGGCAGATGAAGATGAAGAGACTGAGGGAGATGGAAGAGCACATAGAACACCTCGAGCACCTCCTGGCCTTCCAAGAGTGGCCAATACATCCCGAAGACTATTAGGTACACATAGTACTCCAAACAATCCCTCCCCAATCTTGTTTGCAAATATCCAAGGCCTAAAAAATAGAACCACGAACAAAGTACCATTTATTAGGGGCCTGCTAGAAGAAGGAAACGCTATATTTGCGGCTCTCACAGAAACTCACATTAAAGATCAGCAAGATAGTGAGGTATGGATTCCTGGTTACAACCTACATAGGGCGGACAGAACGCATAGATCACATGGAGGTGTAGCCTTGTACATACATGACTCACTGATATGTACTGAATTCCTAAATAACAGTAACGAAGTGGTGGAAATACTTGGAGTTAAAATAGAATCCCTAAATTTAGCAGTTATTGTTACATACAGGCCTCCAGACTCATCCCGAGAAGAATTCAAAACCCAGCTCAACAAAATAAAATCAGAAGTGGAAACCCTGGGGAACCCAACACCAAATATTATATGGCTAGGAGACTTTAACCTACCAAACATTAAATGGAGACAACTAGAAAACCAGTTAGTGGCAAATAACACCGGAGAAGCAAATACTAATACGAGAGAGTTTTTTTAACTTTGTGATTTTTTTAGTCTTACCCAACATATTGCTGAACCCACACGGGAAAACAATATCTTAGACCTGGTCTTCACTAACAACGACTCTAGTACACAGCATTAACATATCGGACACAACATACTCAGATCATAAATTAATTGAGATCAAAACAACCTTAGAAAGTGTACAGACAACCTCAAAATCGAGAAAAAAACCAGGCCCCTTCAGTAAATTTAACTACAATAACAAAAACATTAGGTGGGAAGAGATAAATCAAGAAATGGAGGAAATAGACTGGGAAGATTTAATGGATAACCTGACACCAGCAGAATGTCTAGTCTTAATAACAGAAACCATGACCCAAATCTGTAGCCACCATATACCTGCAAGACAAACAAAACGAAGAAGCAAACAAGATCGGGAAAGGAGGAGGCTGTACAGAAGAAGAAAATTACTCACACAAAGACACACACATCAAAATCTACAGGATAGGCAAAAGGTCGAAATAGATAGAGAAATTGTGGAAATTGAACAAAGGCTAAGAATATCATATGAACTACAACATATGGAAGAGGAGAGGAAAGCTATTGCAGGTATAAAGGAAAATTCCAAATACTTCTTTTCATACACCAAACAAAAGGCTAAAACAACATCAAACATCGGCCCACTGAGCAAAGGGAACGGCTCTTTCACAGGGGACAAAAAGGAAATGAGCGAACTCTTAACCCTCTCCGACATATGACGCGATTTTGACCCTATTACGGATACTTTAAAGCCTTTGTTACCATCAGGGGTATTTAGAAACCTTTAGTTTAGTTAATTCAACCTCTGCAGTTGTCTTTGAGTTAGCTGTGGGCAGAAAACTAATTTTGGAGAGGTAATTATAAGAGTGAGAGAACTCTATGTCTTATTGCTAATCTGGCAACCTCTGCGTCATATGTGCGTGAAAGGGTTAAGCAGGCAGTATGAAATGGCATTCAGTGAGCCTGATGAAACAAAAGTCATCAGAGACCAAAATATATTTTTCATGGAAACCTCCCCCACGGAAACCCCTCAGATGCTGGATAGTGATTTCGGTCCAAAAGACATAGAAGAGGCCATTTCCAACATGCCATCCCACTCGGCACCAGGCCCGGACTCATGGAATTCGATCCTAATGAAGAAATGTAAGG
Organism: Paralithodes platypus; assembly: GCA_032716605.1. Lineage (NCBI taxonomy): Eukaryota > Metazoa > Arthropoda > Malacostraca > Decapoda > Lithodidae > Paralithodes > Paralithodes platypus. The sequence goes on from CM064543.1 coordinate 11,901,095, forward strand.
AAAACCTCTCAAAACCCCTGGCTATAATGTGGAGAAGGAGTCTAGACACTGGTGACATACCAGATAGCTTAAAAAACGCAATAATTGCCCCACTGCATAAAGGAGGGAGTAAAGCACTACCAAAAAACTACCGCCCGGTAGCTCTAACCTATCACATCATTAAAGTTTTTGAGCGAGTCCTGCGAAGCAAAATTTCAACATTCATGGAGACAAATGAACTACACAACACCGGTCAACATGGGTTCAGAGCGGGAAGATCATGTCTCTCACAACTTTTGGAACACTATGACAAAATTCTTAAAGCGCTAGAAGAAAAGAAAAACGTGGATGTCATTTACACCGATTTTGCTAAGGCATTTGATAAATGTGACCATGGTATAATAGCCCACAAACTGAAAGCAAAAGGTATAACTGGGAAAATCGGACGGTGGATATACAATTTCCTCGTAAACCGAAAACAATCAGTAGCAGTAAACCAAGTCACATCTGAGCCTTCGGATGTCAAAAGCTCAGTGCCCCAAGGAACAGTGCTAGCGCCCCTTCTGTTCCTCATACTAATTTGCGACATAGATACCAACACCAGACACAGTACGGTGTCGTCTTTTGCTGATGACACAAAATTAAGCAAGATAGTAAACACACAAGAGGACACGGGCCGACTGCAGGAAGACATGAATGTAGTGTTCCAGTGGACCAGGGAAAACAACATGCAATTGAAAAATTCCAATTAATACGGTACGGAGATAATAATGGTGTTAAAGAAATTACAAATTACTTAACAGAATCTAACCACATAATAGAACGGAAAGACAGTGTGAAAGACCTTGGGGTATTAATGTCTGAAAATATGGGTTTCAAAGTACATAACCAGGTCAAAGTGGCGGCTGCGAAACGTCTAACGGGTTGGATTCTGCGTACTTTTAAAACACGCGGTGAATTGCCTATGATAACGCTCTTCAAATCTCTAGTGCTACCGCGGCTTGAATACTGTAGCGTCTTAACATCCCCATACAAAGCAGGTGAAATAAATGACGTAGAGAGTGTACAAAGAAATTTCACTTCGCATATAAGTTCGATAAAACATCTACACTATTGGGAGCGTTTAAGAGCACTGAATCTGTACTCACTGGAACGTAGAAGAGAACGTTACCTAATAATGTACACGTGGAAAATCGCAGAGGGTTTAGTACCAAACCTACATACTCCGATAGTCATGAAATTCAGTGATAGGAGAGGCTGGGAATGCGAAATCCCCCGGATGAATAACAGGGGTGCCATGGGCTCTCTGCGAGAGGGCTGGTTATCACACAGAGGTCCACGTCTCTTCAACAAACTCCCACGGCGAGTAAGAGACATGAGGGACATCTCGTTAGACAACTTCAAGAGAGCCCTAGATGTCGAACTGCAAAAAGTGCCAGACGAGCCCATCCTCGCAAGGGAGCGAGCTGTCGCTTCAAACAGTCTACTGCACCAAATCACCACCCATAACGAGGGGCGTCGCGCTCCTTGGTGCCGCTATAAGAGTGGCGAACACATCAAAAGGTATCAAAAGGTAACCAGTGGCTGGCCCCCTTAAGTTGACCTCTAGCTCTGCCCTTGTGTTGTTCCTGAGCATTGAGTTCCAGAGCCGACAGACTCCGTGGCAGATTTGAGATAGAAGCATCTGTCCACGTACAAGAAATCAACGTGCACCTTATAACCTTCACACACCAGTGGGTATATAAGCGTGTAGCCAGCAACGATCACCAAGAGATCCGTGTTGAGAACTTCCTACATATGGACCCCCTGGACGGCCGCGGAACCAGTCGTTAGCCCCCAACATCACGGACGCAAGATAACCAGGACCAGACCAACCAAATACTACCCAAGATTCACTTTATTAGTACTACAGTGTTACAGTACTATTTAGAGACTCACTTATTAATATTTCTATGAAGTGGCTATATCTTTGCCCCAGTATAATTCACATATAACCATTCCATCAGGAAGTGCTAAGCGTATCAGTGTTCATTAATTAACAGGCGACATTAACTCTCGTAATTACCCCGATCCAGATATTATTACATAGAAGTAAAACCCTAGTGATATCTAACGTTCGCCCACTGATTTGCGTTCTACGTATTTCTGCTATAAGAATATAAAACTTAGATCAGTAACCCCCTGAGGTTACTAGAATTCTCGTGCTCTAAATATACGCGTGTCTAATCTAATCTGTGAACTACTACTCGTGCACCAGAATTGCCAGTAATAAATCTAAATAGTGAAATTGAATCTATAAGTAACATTGATGGCTTCCAGTATATAAACTTGCGAACAAAGCCAGTGATCAGAAGAGTATACCTGAATGTTGGAAGTGGGAGACTAGGCTCCATCCAGATCCACTAATGCTAGTTGTTCAATTCTATCATTTGTCTTGTACGAGTATTCATACCTTCTTATGCTTCCTATTAATCATCCTCAATAAACGTGATCGTGTGTCTTGTTACTGTGTGTTTATTTTGTGTTCTCTATTCCTCATACCTTGTTTTGTGCATGCAGCCTTATATACCCAGTCAGTTAGAACTCACATTACCCAAGTTAATCCTGTAAAAAAACAGGGCATAACATTGGCGGCAGCGGTGGTTCTTGATTCGGATCAAAGGTTGCATTACATTGCAAGTTTGGAACAGCCAGAACACGATAACATCATGGCGCACTGTTCTCACATTCCCATCCCACATTATGATGGAGAACCTTACGAGATCGAAACGTTCATGGACATAGTGAAACCCATACTTGACCTAGTTTATACCACGGACGCAGAAAAGATAGCCGTGACATTAACGCACCTGGGAAAAGCCGTTTCCCTGGTTGCCTACCAAGTGCACCCTGCTCTCACATGGGACAAATTTCGCCCAATAGTGATAGAAGGCATTAAGCCTTCGTTGGGCGTTTTCGTGGCCCACACCCGTATCCAAGACACTAAATTCGAAGGCGATCTAGATGCCACAGTGAATAAGATCGCCCAACATATAAAAGTTTCTTTCCCCACATTGACCAGAATCCAACAAGAGCAGCAGATTCTGGTCAACCTTGTATCAATATTACCCTCTGCAGTAAAAGATCATTTCCGTGTGCACGATTTCGTCGGATATCAAAAAGATCTCATCACGATCCGACGTAATTTGGCCGTGCGCACAGAAGCACCCACCCAAATCGCTGTAATAAAGAGATTTCCCACGCACCCGCAGCACCTCGACCACCAAAACCCCAAGGCCCAAACTTTCAACTCCAAGAATGCCTACCCATCCTCATCCTTCCACAACAGACCCACCTACCCTTCCGACAAGCCCCAACCCAGTAGGCCCCGGTTCCAACCTACCCAGCCACACAGAATCTTCAACCGGAACAAAACCTACAACACCTACCAAAGTAAAAACCCTACATTAGTAATGATCAACCCCTATGATTTCCCTGCCTGTAGTGCTCAGTGTGCCCTCCATCAAATTCGTGACTCTGCCAAACCTCGCCCCTTTACTCCTCACATTTCTGTAAATGAAGAGGAGTTGGGACAAGAGGAAGAAATGGAGGAAATGCACACTGGAGAAATAGCCCCTATCATGACCTCAGATGATACCGAGGAAACCCTGGAGGAGGTAGATACCGACTCCCAGGATTTTTAAAGTACCCCCCGCCCACGATGGCCTCGGCGGGGGACGCCATAACTGACCGCACTGCCCCCATTTATTACATGGCCAAAATCAAGGACATTCCTGTCCGCTTGTTAATCGATACGGGAGCTGCCAAGTCATGTTTGTTCAAGTCTTATTATGATCAACACCACCAACTATTTGGCCCCTTGTTAACCACCAAAGCAGAACTAATCTCAGCTGCTGATACCTACTTAAATTTCCTAGGAGACACTTTGCCCCTGTCAGTAACTACTCCTGCCCCCCATGCTCGTTGTTATCACACGTTCACAGTATTTTCCTCCCACTGTAAACATTACGATGGTTTCCTTGGACTTGACCTCCTTCAAAAACTCCAGGCCCAGGTTGACTGCGGCCAGAGGCTGATCTCATTAAAAAAAAAATCCAACCCAAAGCCTCTGACAAACCAATCACGCAGAAACCTATTCACAAAAAGACAAAACACCTTCCCCCTCAACAAACTCTGAGTCAGGGTTACCAAGTTGCAGCTAGCACTAAGGTAACTCCTAACCCCTCCCCTTGCCCCGAGTTCTCTCAAAATATCACTCAATTCGTTGAAAAAATGCCTCAGCAAACGAAAGAAGACAAGTCCAAGCAACTCCCTCTCGGTAATCCCCTCAATTCTCCTAACCCTGTCCAGGATAAATCCTCCCATGTTTCCAGGACAGACTCTGATGTATGTAACAAAAATTCTATCAAATATTTATGTACACAATCATGTTTCCAGGGAAAATGCCGACCTATGTACCCAACAATGTTTCCCCCATGCCCCCAGAAATGTTCAGCTATTCCACAACCAACAAAATTCCCCTTGTGACAGTTTTCCGTCAGTAGCTCCCTTCCACCCCCACACAATTCACACCCCTAGAAAACTTCAAAACCCCACACTTGACTCACCCTCTCATGACAGACAAACTCATCAATCCCAGATAACCTCTAAACAGACCGTGACTGCCACCAAGAAACTTCCCCAAATTCGTCCTGTTAACAACCACAAATCAATACATCAGTCCTCCACCAATAACCCATGTTCTACACCTAACTCTTCCCCCACCAACCCTCCGCAGTCCCACCAACAAATACCGTTTTCTAACTCGCTCACCTCTCACCACCCTGACCCTCCCACACGCGCTGTTAATCCTCCCCTAACGCGTGACGACCTAGGGACCCAACCATGTTCCCCCCATGCCCCCAGAAATGTCCAGCTATTCCACAACCAATCAAATTCCCCTTGTGACAGTTTTCCGTCAGTAGCTCCCTTCCACCCCCACACAATTCACACCCCTAGAAAACTTCAAAACCCCACACTTGATTCGCCCTCTCATGACAGACAAACCCACCAATCCCATATAAACTCCAAACAAACCGTCACTGCCACTGACAAAACTCCCCAAATTCGTCCTTCTAACAACCACAAATCATTACATCAGTCCTCCACCAATAACCCATCTTCTATACCTCACTCTTCCCCCACCAACCCTCCGCAGTCCCACCAACAAATTCCGTTTTCTAAATCACTCACACCTCGCCACGCTGATCCTCCCACACACGCCGTTAATCCCCCCTCACGCGTGACCTAATCTAGTCTGTGAACTACTACTGGTGCACCAGAATTGCCAGTAATAAATCTAAATAGTGAAATTGAATCTATAAGTAACATTGATGGCTTCCAGTATATAAACTTGCGAACAAAGCCAGTGATCAGAAGAGTATACCTGAACGTTGGAAGTGGGAGACTAGGCTCCATCCAGATCCACTAATGCTAGTTGTTCAATTCTATCATTTGTCTTGTACGAGTATTCATACCTTCTTATGCTTCCTATTAATCATCCTCAATAAACGTGATCGTGTGTCTTGTTACCGTGTGTTTATTTTGTGTTCTCTTTTCCTCATACCTTGTTTTGTGCATGCAGCCTTATATACCCAGTCAGTTAGAACTCACATTACCCAAGTTAATCCTGTAGAAAAACAGGGCATAACATTAATATTATTGATTTTTAGGGGATATACCTTGTCCTTGTCTAACACATCACATTGATGTGTTTTTTGTTTTCTATTTCATATTGCATGTATTTAAATAATTTTTCGCATGCCATAATGATATTCAAAATAGAGAAAAAAGATAGAAAATCCTCTATCAGTGCCTCTTTATTGGAACAGCCATATTGAAATATCTCAGCCAATCAGAGGGACGTAATCCAGCCTAGGTAAAGTCAGGCTCAATTTTCCCGATCTTTAGGTCAGACCAGTCTCAAAATTGCGAAAACAGAAACAGGCCTGGGCCGACCTTAGTACACCCAAGGTCTATGTAGACCTTGGGTACACCCAGATCGACCCAGGCCCATAAAAAACTCTCGAAAACGCGCCTATAAGGGGAGTCCTCAGTGTCAACAAACTCCACCTACTACCTCTCAGCATTGTGATAGGCCTACTGCCCGCCCCCTTCATAGACCATATTAAAGCCAGTATCACACGAGAGCTTTTATAGTCAACATTCTATGATCAACATTTTTCTGGCAACATTTATGGACTATTTTGCACTGGTATCGGAAACTAAACTGTTGTTGGATGAATTTAGGTAACCGAAATACTTTATATGTTGACCACATAAGCTGCCAGACCAGTGTTGAGGATAAATGTTGAGGGAAAAAGCGCTCATGTGATACCGGCATAACCTTAATAGATCATAGCCATACTAACCATAATAACCCTTTCGGTACCGGTCATGTACTTTTCGTTCAATTCTAGCAACTAGTAGTATATTTTGTTTAGCTTAAGGAAGGACGTGAAGGGATATAATTGTTTTTTGTCAGAACTCCTTCCTAAACTAAGTAAAATCTAATAGCCAGAATATTATGTATATTTCAATTAGCTTGTGGTGTTATTGCTTTACAATTAATATACGTCAAAGTGTACATTAATTATTTTCGGATATTTTATTTCCTTTATTCCTACCTCAATTAAATATATATTTGTATCTTTATTTTGGGTAACATTAGAAGAATATATGCAGTTTAGGAAGGATCTCGAGCAATCAGAGAGGTAAAAATTACCTCAATTAACCCTTAAACGTCCTCAGATCCTTCCTAATCTTAATGAAATCGTCTAATGATAGCTAAAACATTGTGAATAAGTTTGTCCTCGAACAACGAAAAAGCTCATTTATGTTATCATTCATTTCAGATGGTGTATTTGGCGGTATCAAGAATGAAGGTGGCATTTGGACCACAACACGTCTTTCCTCAACTGAACAAAATCGCCTACTGTTGGCCAGGAAAAGAAACAAGAAGCACTGAAGGCCTCCGTCGAACGCTGTCAATCACCCAGCCGTCCCAAACCCTTCTCCTTCTTAGTCTCTCTCCCCCTTACAGGGCTAGATAGACATATTTAACATTCACAAATTAATAATATCCCATATAATTCTACGGGAGCAGCACTACCTTTCTTGCACAACCAAACAGATATCGCCTCGGGCAGTAATGTGACGTCAGACAAAACTTTAAATGTTCAGCCAATCAGAAGCGAGCAACTTTTTTCAGGGTTCTAGAGTGTATACGCTATGGCCTTTCGGGTGAACGAGGGGGGGGGGGGGGTTGTTCATCCTACTCGTGCCATAACTTGCTCAGCTTTCTGGGGGGGTCGGTCACGGGCTGGTTAGTTTGTCGAGAATATGTTTACGCTTCATTATAAACCCTTTCAGTAGTGAGACGCATTTTTCATAGATTATTCTGGCTAACATTAGACGATTTTATGCTGATTCATAAGGACCTCTAAGAACCAAAAGGTTATGAAAAAGGTCTCTAAGATCATTAGGAGGGTATATTGATAGTGATTTACCTTGCTATCATTATATTAGATGGAGTTAATTAGCATCAATATACCTTTAATTGGGTAATTATTTATTATGGACACTTTAAATATCCTTGTCATACCTAATATTTTATAAGTTTAGTTTGAGAGGGTTTGGTCTATCTATTCTATCTATATGCTCAGGCCCAATCCCCATTTTGGGGGTAGCCGACTCAAGACAGAGCAAGAACAGGGAAAACACAAAAACAACATAAAACAACGAATAAACACAGATAAAAAGCACAAACTCACACACATCCAGGTCACCCAGGAGAAGACCCAGAGACCAGGGTCACCAAGGTCGCTCCAGCACTCCCCCGGCCCCCGACCACCCGGAGAGGTTCCGATCTCGGCAGGTAGACATGCAGCGGAGCCAAAGCCACAAGCCCTCCCACCACACTTCCAGGCGCACCCTTCATATTAATCGTCTCCCCGGGCCAGGCGCCTGATGGACTATTATCTAGTCCAACTTAAGCCCGACCCCTTACTCCAAATGACCACGTGTTCACTCAACTATTCACAAACATTCTCCATTCACTCCTGTCCACCACCATTTCCCCTGCCTGATCTATAGTCATTCCTCTATCATCCAAAGCTTTTCTTACACAGTCTCTCCATCTCAATGGGGTCTTCCTGCCCTTCTATCTCCCCTTGTACCTGACTCACATATTCTCTTTGTAAGCCTTTCATCTCCCATTCGTTCAACATGACCATACCAGCTCAGCACCCTTCTGTCTACTCTGGCTGACAAATGTTCCTGCTGCCCCACTCTCCTACGTATCTCTTCATTCCTCAATCTGTCTCTACGAGTAACTCCACACATACTCCTCAAGCAGCTCATCTCCATCACATCCAGCCCTCTTTTCTCCTTTTTCTTCAGAGCCCATGTTTCAGCCCCATACATTATTGTTGGCACAACAATTCCTTGATAGAGTGCACTTTTTACTTTCACTCCGAGATTTCTCGTCTTCCAAATACTTCCCATTGCTCCGAAAACCTTCCTTCCTTCACACACTCTCTGTTTTACCTCCATTTCCATACCTCCACTCCTACTTATCGTTCCTCCTAGATATTTAAAACACTCTACTTGTTCCAATATTTCCCCATCCAGCATCACATCTAGATTCACCCTATGCTCTCCCCTATTACACACCATTACTTTACTTTTATTGACGTTCACCTTCAGTTTCCTCCTTCCACAAACCACACCAAACTCTTTGACTACCCGCTGCAGTTTCTCATCAGAATCCGCCACCAATGCTGTGTCATCAGCGAACAGCAACTGATTCAACTCCCAATCTCTACCATTCTTTCCTACTAAACCCAATCCTCTTCCCATAGTTCTCCTTTTCACCTCCCTCACCACACTATCCATAAACATATTAAACAGCCATGGTGACATTACACAACCCTGTCGCAAACCTACCTTTACCTCAAACTATTCACTCAACTCACCATTTCCTACTCTCACACATGCTCTGCTCCATTCATAAAAACTCTTAACTGCTTCTAACAAATTTCCTCCTATTTCATAAATCCTTAACACCTTCCACATTGCTTCACGGTCCACACGATCATACGTTTTTTCCCAAGTCCATAAAAGCTCAAAATATCTCTGTATGCTTCTCTAAATACTTCTCGCATAACTGTCTTACTGCAAACATCTGATCCACACACCCTCTTCCCCTCCTAAAACCGCACTGTTCTTCTCCTATTGCAACTTCCATACACTTTATTATCCTCTCTATCAACACCCTGCTATACAGCTTTCCAACCACTGACAATAAACTAATACCTCTATAACTTGAACACTCCTGCCGATCTCCCTTCCCCTTGTACAACGGCACAATACATGCACTCTTCCAGTCTATTGGTACCATTGACACAGCAAAGCACACATTGAAAAGTCTCACCAACCAATCTATTATCACATCTCCACCCTTCTTTATACACTCCACAGCAATACCATCCAAACCTTCTGCTTTTCCCACTCTCATTTGTTTCACTGCTTCTTTCACCTCATTTTCCTCAATCCTTTCATTCATTCCCTGCCACCTGGGTGGCCTGGGTAACCTATCTCCATCCACCTCTGCTTCAATCACTGCTTCTCTTCCATCTCTTGTATTTAACAAAGATTAAAAATACTCGGCATATCTTTTCCTCACTTCAACTGGTTCCACTAGTAATTCTCCATTTGCATCTTTCACTGACTCTTCCCTCTTTTGTCCTCCTTTCCTTACTTTATTTACCTCCTTCCAGAACATCTTCTTTCGTTCTTCAAAATTCTCACTCAACCTTTGACCCCACCTTTCGTTTGCATCTTTTTTCGCTTTTCTAATTTTCCGTTTTGCCTCTCTCCTTTTCTCCTTGTACCTCTCCCATACCTCAACACTACCAGGGTAGAGGGGTTGTTAATAAAACAAAAACACTCTAGAAGCTATGAATTTATTATAGAGCTTAATTATCCTTAGACATATTGATTCAATTAATCAATTAATTACTTAATTACTTAATTGTATTGATACTATTAATTCAGTGTACCATGTTACTCTTCTATATATTCTGGCTATTATTAGACGATTTTATTCAGCTTAAGAAGGAACTAATGACCTTTTTTATTACCACAATTTTAAACTGAATATCATTTAGATTATAGTGATAAATGTTAGATATATATATATTTTTTCTATGTGATTGAGGGAGGCAAAAGGCAGAACTGCCTACAGCGAGTGCCTCCCCCATAGTTGAAAGAGTGACGGGGCCAAAATCAAGGGACGTTCAAGCCAAAATGCCTGGACACACAGAGTTTGAAGTAATTTAAGTCATATGCTTCTATAATATTTACCAAAACTATTGTAGATATTATGAAAATATAATCGGATACTTGTATTATTATTAATCATTGACCCCATTATATATTCAAATGTATGTTAATAATTATTGAATTATGTTAATTAATTAATTAATTAATTAATTAATTAACTGTACTTCTATTATATACAGTATACTAAAACTATTGTAGATATTATGAAAATAAAATATGATGGTTATTATTTTTTATCTTTAACCCCATTATATATTTAAATGCATATGTTAATTAGTAATACTCAAGGAAATACAAATACATAACAGAAAATCATTATTATTGTTTATTTGATTTGTTTGAATAAAATAGAAGTAAATAGGATAAAATAAAAATACAAAATACAGTACGATAAATATATATTTATGGAAAATACAATTTTGATGTATTAAAATACAACATAGATATATAATACAACCTTTATTGACCTAAAATCGATACACCCACAAAATATGTTGATAAAAGATATGAGGATGAATATATATTTGATTACAATGAGAGTACAAAGGAAATCAAGCAACAACAGGTCCAGCGAGAGAGAGAGAGTGTGAGAGGCGGAGTGGTAAAGGTGGGGGCGGCTCAAATTAGTCGTTGCGGTGAGGCCGCTGAGAGACACGCAGATTATTCGCCCCATAGATCACCCTTCCCACGGCCTAAGAAAACCATAATTAATTCACTAATCACTCTAATTACACATAATAGCCTAATAAAGTCTAATTAGTACATGTAAGGCTACTAATTAATACATACGGGCATAAAATCTGCAAAAAATGGAAAGAAAAACAACGATATATGTAATATATATTTTATTTACCTATCTAAGCTGAAGGATGCGTTGAAAAAAGCATCTATATGTACAGTAGCCTACATAAATTTGGTCACACTCCATGATTTAAGTAACTGCGTAAATGAACTACTGCATAATAATGTACCCGTCTATTTCAATCCAATTATTCTTTCGTCCTTGCAAAAAAAAAAAAAAAAAAAAAGGAAAAAAAAAAAAAAAAAAAATTGGAACAAACTTTTGAAGGCAACTGTATATCAGAAAATTCCTCCTCGCCCAGCTCCTAAAATCGACGAGCTTGGAAAATATGAAGAAATATTGCCTGGGGGCATTTCGGAAAAGTGGCACGGTCGCATTACTCAAAATCTATAAATTCTCGCATATACACGCACGCAATCAACATCTCAATCATATATTTGAAACCAGCGCAAAAAATTACATAACCTACGTATCTTAATTTGCATCATAGATCGTTATTTAAGCATATATTAATGATTTTCTTGTTCAGGTGCGGAAACGTGGCAACACTGTAAAAGATTGCCAAGTATGCAGTTGTGATTTCGTGAGTACTTTAAACTTCCCTAACCATTTGATTTCCAGCCACCGACCTGGCAACAAGTAAGTCCAATATTCCCCCTTATATTCTCAATTTTTAGTAATTTTTTTAGGTTTTATTTTAGTGAAGTGCCCTAATTTCCGGTTACCGTGACTTTGCGCCAGGTGCCTGATCATTGGTTTCCTAATGTTGCGTGAGTTTTCAGTAGATTTAAGAGAAATTAGTGATGAAATCCGGTGAGTTAACCAGGCGGTTTGAGCAAACGATATGGCGACCGAGTGAAACTTAGGAAGCCGGCTGGTTTTCACTTCTTGGGGCAATTATCGTCTAAATAATGCCTTAATTATATTTAATACCGGATAATTGCAGGTTTAAGGTTAAAGAAAGTCATAATATCTACGTGGATTTTATTTAATTTGGTCAGATTATACACTTAGCACTAAACACGATCGACGTAGGCCTATGATATATATTTTTTCACAATTATAATACTACAATATTGCATAAATGGGCATATTCATTGTTTTATTTTTATTTTTTTTAGGAATATTTACGAAGTAGTAGGTTAGGGCTACTTCATCTACTTAAGCATATGCGATCATTAATAAAATAACTTCAATCGGTCAATACATGATTTATTTAATCACTTAATAGGTTAAAGGTTAACATTTAAGATATGGAGAGTAGATTTTAAATATATTTCAGTGAAACGCTAACAATGCAACAAAGGCAGTGATTTGGGGGCAGGAAACTGTCAGCCAACCTCCGCCATTTTGGTAACCAGTAGGGTGGTGATTCTCTCTTTACACTCCAATATATCCATAGATTCCATACCCACAAACATTCGGTATTACTGGCAGGGGCGTCATCTGCGCTCTAAAAGTGGGGGGGGGGGGACATTCAGAGATAGATATAGGAAAAACAGGCGAGCGAAGCGAGCGATCAGGTGGGGGTGGGGGGGGGGGGGGAGGGGGGGGCTGAAAGCTCCCCCCCCGCCCCCCGAGAAAATTTGAGAAAACTTAACAATATTTGGTGCATTTTAAGCCCACATAATTATGAATAAATGATTTATATTAAGGGGAAAAGATATGTGTTATTTATCAATATTAACCAGTGCAAGTTTAAACACCTATAGTTCACAGATAGATTTCAAGTCTACTCTGACATCCTCAAATTCTCATTATACTACTTAAATCAGCAAACACTACGATCAGTATTTAACATTAAAAGGATATAAGGATACAAATAAAATAATTATTATATGGCAATGATAGTACATTATAAACTTTTATCAAATATACAGAAATATGTAAAAATAGTTGTTTCCTCAAATTCCTGGTTTAAATGAGAACTGAAAATAAAGTAATTAATACAAATGTAGATTTACAACTGATCAAGGAAATTTTTCAGGAGTCAGGAGATACAGAAAGATCAAGCAGATAATAACAAAATTATAGCCTACAAATAGGCTTAGCTACAATACGTTATGTCGATAATTTCATATCTAGAATTGAAACAACAGTAAGGTTAAATGTTTAAGGCAGAGTAGATAGTTTACCATATAACCCAGTCTTACTATGCAGTCTAAGCTTAGCCTAGACTGCCTAGTAAGATTGAGAAGACTGTAGCCTACACCAGATTGAAAGACGAGATCTTTAATTGTACAAGGGTTTAATCATCATATAATGGAGCAAATTAACTCATGAAGGATATTAATGGTGAAGATAGAAAGAAGCCTTTGTCCTGTAGTGGACGAATTTACTAATATGTCCTGACAATAATGACCATAAACTATAATGTGTAGCTACCAAAGTTACCAAACTAAACCGTCGGACCGTACCATTCCAGTCTACCGTGCACGTCTTGCTAGTTTCAAATATTGTTGTAGAAGAACAATGTCTAATAGTGAAGGCATTACCTTAGATCATCATCCAGGAAACCAGAATACCATCCTCAAAGCCTCAAAGGCGGCCAAAGCTTTAAAAGGCCGCTAATGTTGGCTTTTGCCGACCTACAGACTACAGAACTTCCGTCTTCATGTAAACACTAAAGTCTAAACAGTGGGATACGTCACACAATATTTACGTAAGAAATTTGGTAAATCTACAGTTATACTACCCCTCCCCCACTACACCCTACCACCTCTCCCCTTCAAAACACGCCTTTTAGCGTGTTTTTGGATGGTTCAGCAGATGCGGAAACTGGAAAAAAAGTATTTTGATACAAATTTATGACCAACCAGATAAGAGTTTTTCAGGTAATTTGTTGTTGTTTTTTATTTTTTATTTGATATACAGTGTTGTTTAATACCGAGGACCGTCACATTTTAGTATTTTTAACATTAGCATAACCTAACCTAACTTAACCGAAAACTAACCTGTCTCGCGACCGGTCTAAACCCAGCTCATGTTCCCTGTTTATGGGTGTGCGACGGTCTAAACCCAGCTCACGTTCCCTGTTTATGGGTTCGCGAAGGTTTGTAATACTTCAATGTATCTATTTCAAGTCAAATATACATTTCCGCGCATCATCAAACCATACTAAGTCTACTACTAATAATATTAACCCATTAGTACCAACAGAATAGCGACAAAATAGGGGTAGTATAACTGTAGATTTATCAGAAATTTAGCTGACAAATTACTACATCAATAACATATTATATTTGTATGTGTTTAGTATATATAATATTCTATCTTATTAAACATTTCAGTGACTTCTATCTAGTTTCTAGTATATAAAACTTGGTGAAAAAAGTGGGGGGGACAATCGATATGTTGTCCCCCCCTGAATGAAAAGTGGAGAGGATATGTCCCCCCCCGTCCCCCCCCCGCAGATGACGCCCATGATTACTGGTACAGTATATATTATGAGCTACTTCATGGATATAATTTATGCATTGTCACAAATTAAATATTGCCCCGTCGTTTGATAATTAAGGTACCAAAATGGCGGCCAAGGAAAATTATGGTAGGTCTCCATTAACCACATGGCAGGTTATATTATTAAAAGGATAAGGCCAGTTTAATTTTGCACCTGGCGGAAAATTCAATTCCTGTGCCGCTAATTTGCCAATGCTTAGCGCCATAGTTGTGGATTTGCATACTGTTAATACCAAGTTATCATAATTAACCCCTTCTGTACCGGTGACGTCTTTTATAATTTTATCCTAGCTATATTTAGACAATTCTGTGCAGTTAAAAATCCATTAGATCCCCCTTCTAGATTAATTTGTACATTGTTCGGTAGAAAAATGTCCCGGCCGAAGGCCGCTTCTTCCAACATTACAGGTTCACTATCGTTCGCCAGGGAAAAAATACACATAAATAGCACGAAAGGTTTAAACATTGACGAAGAAATGGGGCGAAAGGTCTTAAAATAGACTAACTAATGGGGCAAACATCTTAACATCTGAAAACTAATGGGGCTAAACATGAGGGAGAAAGTGGTCCAGAAAACCGGCCCTTCCCCCTTAAACATTTTCTGATTTTCAAGTTGGTTATCGATAAGTAATGCAAATCTGAAATTACTATGCATCATAATAATGCTAAGGTTTTTATCATTAACATGCTTAGCTACCAAATCTTCGTAATAGCTGAATAATAAAGATTGGTACGGTCGCGCTAATAAGTCAGGTCTCAGCTGTCATTTAGTTTGGCTCACTGTGCTGTATTAATGTCTGCCAGATGTTGAATAGGGTGGATCATGTTTGTATATCTCACTCGAAATGAATAAATAAAGTTTAGATAATGCTGCTACCAATTATTAATCAAAATATACTTGGTGCCGAAACATGACTTATTAGGCTGATTTTACATGTCAATTTACGGTCACCTAAGAATAACATAGAGAACACCAATATATTGAAAGGGGAAGGGTCTAATTTCTTGGTCGATTTTGTCATATTTGTTTTTAGTTTCCTCACTAGACCTCCAAACTTAAAAACACGTCCATTAGATCCCCCTTCGAAATAATTTTTTACATTTTTCGATAGAAAAATGTCACGGCCGAAGGCCGGTTCCTGCACAATTGCAGGCTCGCTATCGCTCGCCAGGAAATATTGACACCTAAATGGCACGAAAGGTCTAAATATTGACAAAGACATGGGGCGAAAGGTAAAAACAAACAAATCAAACTATTGGGACAAACATCTTAAGATCTGAGAACTAATATGGCTAAACATGAGGGAGAAGGGAGTCTAGATAGAAAAACTACCAATCTCCCCATAAGGATTTTTAAAGATACTTTTATCCCTTTGATTCCTAGAGGTCTTTTCTAAACTACATAAATTCGTCCAATGATAGCCAGAATTATTATGTTTTTAACACCAACCAACTTCACATTTAAACTCAATGAAATCAACAAATACATGTGGCTCTCCGAGGACTCGAACCTAGGACACTCACATCGAAATTCCGCACTGGGAAAAATAGATCTAAATATACACACATATAATAATAATGCTAACACAAACAAATTATGGTAAAAATTGAAGAGACTAAGTTATTTTTGTAGTTTTGTTAGGTTAGGTTAGGTAAAAAGGCACTCAAAGGACTCGAACCTAGGACACTCACACCGAAATTCCGCGCACTTATGCATTACGCTATCAAGGCAGGTTAGGTAAAAAGGCTGTCCGGGGTCAATTCAATGTTTACCTAAATTATATACAGTATACTTGGCTGATTGAGATAAATGTTAACAATGTATTTTTTTCTTTTACAGATGTCGTGAATGATAATGGAAACCTGAACCAGTCTACCACCATCACCACCACGGCAACAATTAGCTAGCTAACCATCCTCTCCCTCCACCATCACCACCACGGCAACAATTAGCTAGCTAACCATCCTCTCCCTCCTCCATCGGTAAAGGGAAGTTTGATTTTTTGTATATATATTTTTTCGTCCCAAGACCTTCAGTCAAACTTAAATAAAATGCTTCGAAGACCCCCCTTCGAGATAATTCTGTACATTTTTCGATAGAAAAATGTACCAGCTGAAATAATAATAATAATAATAATAAGAAGGCCAGTTTTTCATTAATTTCAGGCTCGCTAGAGCTCGCCAGGAAAAAGAATAAATCGTTATATGGCACAGGTCTATAGTGCCAAACTAGAAGGTGAACGTCTTAATCTCAAAATAACCTGGGCTGAACATGAGGGAGAAAGGGGCCGGAGCAAACTTCCCTTTAATCCTAACCATCCTCCCCCCCCCCCCTTCCTTCCATTGTCCTTGTCACCACCTAAACCACCTCCCTTCTACTAACATGTGTACAGACATTACGTTAGATAGGCGGCAAATTTAAGGTAAGATTCTATTTTAATACATTTCAGTGTAAATGATCTACTTATTGTTTTGCAATAATTTATATATAAATAAATCTGGTATATTTTTTTACATTTGCAATAACTATAATATTTCCAAAAACGTAACATAATTTTTGTATAATGAAATAAATATATTGAAATATAATGTAATTAATCCATGCACTAATCTTTTTCTCCTATCGTCGTTGGCTTCGAATTAGACAAGGTTTCTGGTAGGGATGCTGGGAGGGGGGGGGGGGGGGGGGTTAGAGGGGTATAGCTGTAGTTAGTTCAAGGTGTAGGGATAGGTAGGAGTCTGTTCTAGGTTAGTATTGGTTAGGTGTTGCTCTATTCTGTTCCCTGAGGAGGTTGGTTAGCCGTCTGTTAGAGGCTTGGGTAGAAGCTTAGTTAGTTAGTTAGATTTAGTTAGTATAGGGTTACCATAGTTTGGTGTTTGGTTTGTTTTCTGTTGGTTGAAATCCGGCCGGTAGAATTCTGGTCATCTGTTCGTTGGTTGTGAAGGTTGCAGGTTTTCAGATGATGTGGCGGCTTGCAGACCCGATGTGGCAGTTTGCAGACCCGCTGTGGCAGATTTGCAGACCGATGTTGTTGCTGGCAGAACGGCGCTCCTGTAATAATTAAATATTTTATCAACAGGAATGAGCAGGATGGCCCGACGGAGGAACAACGGTGAAATAAGGTATGCCAGAGACTAATGTGACTAACTCTTCCCAACAGGTTAGAGATGGGAGGACCGTCGCGATCTTGCCAGACTCAGCCTGACTCAAGGAATCACGACCACCTTGACTACGGTTGAGATATGTTTTTTGTTGTTGTTGCAAAAACATATGAATTGATCAATTTTGAAAATCTGCATTATATCAGAAATATTGGCCTAATTGACCACTTGTGAGTTTCAGGCTATAAAGAAGTTTGGGCCGTATACAAAGTTATTAAACAGAAATGCAGTAATGTAACGTAGGTTTTTGATGGCTAGAAAGTACGGTGAATTTGGTTTTATGTGTTTAAATATGCAATACAACTCTTATTTTAGATCTTAATTCTGCTAAATGTCGATATAAAAAACTCCAACTTCCTTATAGCTTGAAACTCGCAAGTGGTCAATTCCTTAAGCTATAATATTAATATTGGATTTTCTAACAGATGTGAGAGAGAGGAGGGACCCTGTACAGTACAGTTGAGGCTCGGCGGAGGGAAGACACTCAAGACCAACTTGAGAAACAAACGGAGCCTTACCCATCTTCACTAACAAACTAAGGTAAGAACACAACAACATTATTTTTGTTTTGTTTTGGCCTATACATTCATTAATTCATAAATTCTTAGTTTCCTTGCTAGACATCCATCAAACTTAGAAAAACATCCCCTCAAGATAAATTTGTAAATTTGTCGGTAGAAAATTTACCGGCCGAAGGCCGGTTCCTCTTTCATTTACAGGCTCGCTATCGCTCGCCAGAAAAAATAGACACCTACTGTAAATGGCACGATAGGTCTTAAAATGTATAACGAAATGGGACGAAAGGTCTTAAAATCGCCAAACAAATGGGCCGAACGTCTACAAATCTCAAAACTAATAAGACTAAACACGAGGGAGAAAGGGGACCAGAAAAACGCGCGTCTCCCCTTAATAGGGTTAATGGGTAAGGGTTTATTCATTGGTATATATAGATGTAATTATTTGTAAATTTGTTACCTCCATAGACTTCCATCAAGCTTAAATAACATCCCCAAGATCCCCCTCAGACAAATTTGTAAACTTTTCGGTAGAAAATTGTCCAGGCTGAAGGCCGATTCCCCCTACATCACAGGCTTGGTATCACTCGCCAGGAAAATTAGTCTCCTAAATAGCACAAAAGGTCTTGATAATGACACAAATAGGTTGAAAGGTCCTAAAATCGCCAAAGTAATGAGCTGAACGTCTTATAATCGGCAAAGTAATGGGGCTAAACATGAAGGGGGACCAGAAAATTACCCATCTCTCCTTAACAATATTAAAAGTTTAGGTTACCATGTGTATAGTTGTCTCTAAGTTCCCTTAGCCTATCCCATATACTGTATTCATTATATTATGAGAATCTATTTGTTTAAGTTGTGTATTTAGGGTTTGGTTCTCTTTAACAAATTCTGGTGTTCCATATACTGTATTAATACTAAAACATAGGGTTAATTACAAATACCTTATTTGCATTCAGAAATAGTAATCAATCTCATAATTACCTCTCCAAAATTAGTTTAATGCCCACAGTTCACTTAAAGACAACTGGATAGGTTGAAGTAAGTTTCTAAACGCCCCTGATGGTCACAAAGGTGTTTAAGTATTCCAGAAAGGGCGCAAATTGCGTCCTGTGCGTGAATATTTAATAATAATATTGTGGAAGTTAGTCAGTGGATGGGTTATTTTTACTAGAAATTAGAAATGTTGAACTTCTATAGGTAGGACCATAGACCCCAGGGTAGGACACGACTTATAATCATGTGACTTAAATCGCTTCAAACTCAGTGTGTCCAGGCATTTTGGCTCGAACGTCCCTTGATTTTGGCCCTGTCACTCTTTCAACTCTGGGGGAGGCACTCGATACAGGCAGCTCTGCCTTTTGTCTCCCTCACTCACATAAAAGAAAACAAAAATCTGGATGGGTCAATAACAGTACCCGCCACTGCATTAAAATCTTCCCATCTGCCTTAACCCGTTCAGTACCAGGGACGTCCTTTTCATCCTATTCTGGCAACTATTAGACGATTTTATACAGCTTAGGAAGGACGTCTAGCAATAATAAGACTTCAAACTATCTCAACCAACCCTTTTAACTGCCACAGATCCTTCCAAGCTGCATAATATCGTCTAAATACAGCTAGAAATTAATATAACACGTCGCTGGTACTCAAAGGGTTAACACATTCAGAAGTATACAGTATATGCATAAACTACACTGCAGATAATTTCAATAAAAAAGGTTCTAAAATATATTACTTATCACTGCAGGCTTATGTATAGTTACTAAAACCTGAACCTTGGACAATAATGGCATTGTACCCAGTATTACTTAACAGCTTGGCTATTAAACAAAAGTTAAACTGAAATCAACAATTAAGAATTATAAAAAATGCCAACTGCATTGCCAATGAAACTCAATATTATAAGTTTAAAACCCAAAATAAATCTATATGAAAAATTACCGAAATCCCAATGGTTATTGGAAAATGATTATTATAAAGATGTACTTAAAGAAAATGACTATACATATAAATATTGGGCAAATAATGTAGTGAACCAAAAGTTATACTATGGTCACAAAGCCAAGTTCGGTATAAAGTACTTTAGGTACGTAATATAAAAGCAAAACTTTGTTAATTTGTTATTAGATCTATAAAACCAGTAAGGGTAATACAAAAATAACCAAGTATTAAAAGAATATGATTTTTGTAAGATAATATAAAAATGTACGTCCGACTCTGATCAATAAAATACTAAGTCTATATATTTTTTAATATCCATTATATTTTTGTTTCCTGTTATTTAAAGTTTATATACTGTATGTACAGTGTTTTGTAAAATATTATACAAATGTATGTCTGACTGATCAATAAAATACTAAGTCGATATATTCTTTTTAATATCCATTATAATTGTTTCTGTTATTACAAGTTTATATAGTCCGTGTTCAAGTATATTTTTTTAAGTTAATTATCTTGGTTCTCTTCATATTTTGACTATTACAAGATCATTATATTTTTAAGTTATATATAATTATTACTTTAAGTTATTCAAGTATATTTTTTTTAAGTTAATTGTTTTATTTTCTAAGTTCTTTTCATATTCAGTATATTTTCTAAGTCAATAATGATATTGGAACTTAATTTATAATTGAGAACTATTTTTTTCTAAGTTCTCTTATATGTGTATAGTTTCATATTTTATTTATTTTTGTTTCTAAGTCCATATATTGGGATTTTATTTATAATTGAGAACTAGAGTTTTTCTAAGTTAATTGTTTTATTTTCTAAGTTCTCTTAATTTTTTTTCTAAGTCCATATATTGGAACTTTATTTATAATGAGAACTATTTTTATCAGTTATAAAAGTCATAGCTTATAATATAGTGATCAATAAAAGATAGAAGTTCGTTTATTTTATTAAGTAAAGTTCGCGTGACAAAGACGATATATAACAATATTATATCAAGTGAAGTTAATAACAAATACAGTTATGAATTCAAGTGATAGAATATATCATAAGTTACATTTAAAGCAAATACAATCATTATTGAAATTAAAGCAAAGCAAAATATTGAAGCTGATGGAGGGAACCAACTCGGGGAAGAAGGGAGAGGGGACATCATAAAAGCAACAAAACTGTGAAGTAATAAGAAAATAGCAAAAAGATTAGTAAAAGTAATAAGACCTATCTCAATCTGAAAGGGAAAAATAGATTAGCCTAACCTAACACACACCATTCACACCATGCAATTACGACTACCTGTACATACTACGACTACGACTACGAACTACGACTACTACTACGACTACTCCTAACCTAACCCCCTACCTAACCTAACACGCATCATTCATACCATGCAACTAACTACTACTAACTACAACTAACTACAAACAAAACACAAATATCACTCCCCTTGTATCGTAGTGGCGTGGGTAGTCTCTAGCAGCGACGGTAGAGTCCTAAGGCAGCAACCGGCAGAGTCCACAGGCAGGATCCGGCAGAGTCCACAGGCAGGATCCGGCAGAGTCCACAGGCAGGATCCGGCAGAGTCCACAGGCAGCAACCGGCAGAGTCCACAGGCAGCAACTCCAATCCTGAAACACAAGAAACAAAGCATTAATTTGGGCTATAGATTGACAAGCGCTGAGATCATGTATAATAAATTAAACAATACTTTGTTCACAACAAGTAGGCCAGTAATTAGTTTTGTCTTTGAATGTTCAACAGTTACTTAACATATGGATATAAGATACTAATTATTAAGCGACGATTATGATGCATATTTCTAGTAAACTTTTTAACTTTCAAATTGTGGAAATAAAAACTGATTATTGGCCTATTTGTCGTGCACAGAGTATAATGAGTTGGGCAGTAACTTACCCCAGACAGTTGGTAGGTTGTGGTGGCAGAGACCATAGTTAGGGGATGGTGTTGGTAGCGTGTGGTGTGTTGGTAGAGTCCATAGTTGTTGGCAGTCTCGTAGAGCTGGCAGAGAGAGTCCACAAGCAGATCCTGAAAACAAGAAACAATTAATTAATTTGGGCAATAGATTACCAAGATGAGAGGTCACATAAATAATAAATAAAACTAAAAAAAATCACAAATGGAATGTTTTTCAGTAATGCGAGGTAAGCAACGAAATACGATGGTAATTATCAAGCATCAATAATGAAAGGAATAGTTATAAACTTTCTGATTATGTCTAATTATCAATAATATTGCGGGATATGTGAACAGTACAAAAGAACCGAGTTGCATTTAAACGTCTCTACTGAACTGGGTTGTATAGAAAACGGTAGTGCGCGCGTTGGTCCTGGGGCTGGCTGGCTGCCTGAGTCGCCCAAAAACGCCTAAAACTCCCGAAATTACCACGCCCAAAATAACGCTACAGCATTCTAACCTACACCAATGGATTTACCGCATTATTTAAAATTTTCTTTATATACTTTTTTCTTGGACTAGTGTCAGTTTCTCTATATTCGCTTCCCCTGAGCCAAGAATCGAAATTTTCAGTCACAAATTTGAAAGTCCAGTAACTTTTGTAGTTTTTGAGTTACAAGGTTGAGACTTTGACAATAGGTAGTTCGATTTATTTCTAGAAATGTATTTCTTCAGATTTTTAAAATTTTTGTATTTTAAGAAAGTTACGAATACATTAGTGCCGCTTTATTCATAAAACGTGAATTATAAGTAAATGTGGTTGAAATTAGTGGTTTATTTACACAAATATGCACTCAATAATATAGTCCGTTTCATAAACACCCTTAAAAAATAAATAATATTCAATAATAACCGAATAATACAAATAATAAAGGACTTGGTGATCCCTGTGCTTTGGCCCAGTCTGGCTGACTGGCCCTAGTCCAGCCCAATAACTTCCCAAAACGCCCGAATTTACTACGCCCAAAATTAACGCTACACCTCTCTAACCTATACCAATCAATTTACCACATCATTTTACACTACCTACTCTTCCTATTAATTTGCTAGACTTGTGTCAGTTTCTCCAAATTCGCCTTCCCTGAGCCAAGAATCGAAATTTTCAGTCACAAATTTGAAAGTCCATTTGTAACGAAGTACCGGTAATTGGTAACATTATTTTGTATTTACGCAATGTGCTACTTATTTATGCATTCTGTCTCAGATTAATATATAACAAACGAAAAACGTAGTATGAAAAATGAACTTCGTATTTATGAACTGACTATCCACGCACTCTAAACCTTGAATGTTTAAGTTAATGTCTGTAAATATATATTTATTATTACAATTTTCTACTTGTTTGTACACTCCGTTTCAGATGACACAATAATTATTATGTTCCTTCCAACAACCAAATATACTCCTAAAATATTAGACCCGATTACGCATTTCTTTTGTTTTCCGGCTATTATGAGACGATTTTATTCAGATTACGAAGGGTTCATGGATGTCAGAGGGTTGAGATAGTCTTTACCCTAATAATTCCAACAGATCCTTCCTAAGCTGTATAAAATCGTATAATGATAGCCAGAAAAAAATGTTTAAATGGGTCATAATTTTCAAAGGGTTAAATTTGACTTAGCTTACCTTGGGTTAGTTATGGTAGATATCGTACTAGTGGTAGTTGTGGTAGAAGTAGTGGTATTTGGGGTCGAAATGTTCCGCTGGTAGTGGTGGTGGTAGATATCGTACTAGTGGTAGTGGTGATGGTAGTTGGGGTGGAGATGTTCTGCTGGTAGTTGTGGTGGTGGTGGTTGTTGTGGTAGTAGATATCGTACAAGTGGTAGTGGTGGTGGTAGTTGGGGTCGAGATGTTCTGCTGGGAGTTGTGGTAGAGATGATTCTGATTGTGATAATGGTGGTGAAAGTTGTGGTAGAAATGTTCTGAGGGCAGTTTTGGTAGTGGTGGTAGCTATAGTAGAGATTACACTGGTGGTAGTTGTGGTAGCTATAGTAGAGATTACACTGGTGGTAGTTTTGATAGAGATGTTTATTTAATTTGATTTTTGTTTTCCTCTTAATTGTAGGAGTAATATCCATGGTATTAATGGTGGTAGTCGTGGTGATGGTAGTCGCCGAGGTAGTAGAAGTAGTGGTGGTAGTTGTGGTAGCTGTGATGGTGGTAATAGTGGTAGTTGTGGTAGCAGTGGTGGTGGTAGTAGCCGTGGTAGTAATAGTAGTAGTAGCTGTGGTGGTAGTAGTAGTAGTGGAGGTGGTGGTGGTAGTAATAGTTGTGGTAGCCGTGGTCATAGTCGTCGTGGTAATAGTAGTGGGGGTTATAGTGGTAACCATTTTGGTGGTGGTAGCCGTGGTGATAGTAGTCGTGGTGGTTATAATGGTATTGACGGTAATTGTGGTAGTCGTAGAGGTGGTATTAGTGGTGGTAGTTGTGGCAGCCGTAGTAGTAGTGATGGTAGTTGTGGTATCTGGTTGTAGCCGTGGTAGCTGTGGTTGTAGCCGTGGTAGTTGTGGTACACGTGGTAGTTGTGGTATCTGGTTGTAGTCGTGGTAGCTGTGGTTGTAGTCGTGGTGGTGGTAGTTGTGGTACCCGTTGTAGTTGTGGTATCTGGTTGTAGTCGTGGTACCCGTGATGGTGGTAGTTGTGGTACCCGTGATAGTAATCGTGGTATTCATGGTGGTAGTGGTAGTTGTGGTACCAGTGGTGGTAGTCGTAGTGTTGGTGTTTTTTGTTTTTTTTCTTCTTCTTTCGGCTGTTCCTTATTGGGGTTGCCACAGCGGACCACTAGCCTCCATCTCACACTGTCCCCTACATCTTCCTCCGTCACACCAACCACCCGCATGTCCTCCCTCACTGCATCCATTAACCTCCTCTTTGGCTTTCCTCTTTTAGTTTTGCCTGGTAGCTCCATCCCAAGCATTCTTCTCCCAACATACTCCACATCCCTCCTCTGCACATGTCCAAACCACCTCAATCTCGCCTCTCTCGCTTTGTCCCCGAGCCGACTCGTACATGCGCTGTCCCTCTAATATACTCATTTATAATGATGTCCGTCCTTGTCACTCCAAAAGAAAATCACAGAATCTTCAACTCTGCATCCTAACTCTGCATCTTCAACTCTGCATATCCTGTCTTTTTGCCAATGCCATACCGTACAACATTGCTTACGTTTACGAGGTGTTACCAATTCAGCTACTTTTCTGCTAGATCTAGAGGTATTTACTTCGATCTAGAGGGCAATTTTTACAGCTAGCGACATGAATTCCAGCAATATTTTGTAGATTTGAGTAATTTACAGCGATAGTGTAGATATTTTGCCACTATTCTAGCGATTTCAGCATGTATTTATTATCTAGGGGACTTGCTTTGGTAACTCTGCCTTTACGTAAATTGGTCTCTCTACCGTCTTGCTTATGTTCAGGGTGTGGTGTCCCGAGTTGGAATCCCGGGAGGACCATAGGCTTTCATTAGTTTATTCGAGTGCATTGGGGTTTGTAATTGATGATTAATGTTAAGAACAGGGTGTTAATTAATATTTTCCCTTTCACTCTTGCAGTAACCCTTCCATAGCAGATCACTCCAGCTGTCACCCTTCTCCACCCACTCCACCCAGCCTGCACCTTAGTGTTGGTGGGAAGTGGTGGTAATGGTAGCTGTGGTGGCAGTAGTCGTAGTGGTGGCTGTGGTAGTAGCGATGTTGGCAGTAGTCGTAGTGGTGGCAGAGATTTTGGCAGTAGTCGTAGTGGTGGTAGCGGTGTTGGTAGTTGTGGTGGTAGTTGTGGTGGTAGAGGTGTTGGCAGTAGTGGTAGTGGTGGTAGCGTTGGCAGTTAATAGGTAAGCACCAAAACCCACACATTCTGGAAGGAAGAATTTAAATCATTAGTACCGGTAATATAGTCATATTTCTAATAAAGTAAACATTAATTAAATTATCATCACGTATCGTTGGGCAAGACTATACTGCATACAATAATGGGAAGGATAAGAGTACAATTAAAGTGTCCATACTAATCTAACCATTTAGATATACTGATGGTAAAGGAAAGAGTAAATAAAGTAATAAAGTAATAAAGTAAGTAAAGTAAAGTAATAAAGAATAAATAGTTCATAGCGATCTAACCATTTCAAGATATACCGGTACTGATGGTAATAACAGATAGAAAGGTAAATTACCATCAGTATATTCAAATTATTTTATATACCTCTTCCATAAACTGTCTTGATTGTGTAATAGTTAGAGTGTTTAACACCTAACGAGCGGCCTAGGTGGTAATTTATATGTACCGCCCAGCGGGGTGTTTTTACCCTAAATAGGGTTGTTTACGTGATCATTTTCATGCCTAAATAAGACCCAGAGCGTAAAACAAGTATCTATCCCTGAAAGGGCATAAACAGAGCTTTCCAATGACACCCCAACCATCCTTGTACGACCACTTGTTTTCTTGCAACGATCGCGCAACACGAGTGCAAAAACCATGTAATTAGGTACTTTCCCTACATAATTCCCTGTGTAGCGAGTATGAGGGGGGATGGAAGGGTGGTTTTCACTTCAGTTGGCCCACCGAGGTGGTGCGCGGCGGTCATAGCCTTACTACGCTCCTCACACCGCTCAGCTCTCTCTCTCTGCAACATTACGTGCTGAAAATGGCACACGACATACAGTAAGTTGTGAACCGCCACTTAGTCCAAATTTCTTTCACACGACATAAGTTGCGCGTCGCCAATAAAGGGTTAAGATCTGTATGTGGTCACCCAGGTTCGAATCTCGGGTGGATCATATGCTTTCATTAATTTCATTGGGAGGTGTTTGGTGTTGGGAGTGAGATTAATAAATTAGATTACACCCTTGATTATTTAACCCTTTGAAGATTGTGACGCATTTTGACAGTTTATTCTGGCTATCAATAGACGATTTTATACAGTTTAGGAAGTATATGTGGGAATCATAAGGGTAAAGACTATCTCAACTAACCCTCTGACTTCCATATGCCCTTCCCAATCTGAATAAAATCGTCTATTAATAGCCTGCAAACAGAAAAATGCGTCATCGTCTCTTCTAAGGGTTAAGGGGGATGGACGTATTTATTTGCTCATTTATGTAACCATTATATTTCAAGTTTCTTCCCTAGACCTCCATCAAGCCTAAGCTCTTCCCCCCCCCCCCCCACGAACCTCCTTCAAGATTTTGTTTTACATTTTTCTATAGATAAATGTCCCGGCCCAAGTCCGGTTCCTCTTAAATTGCAGGCTTGCGATAAAAATTCGACACCTAAATGACACGAAAAGTCTAAATATTGACAAAGATATGGGGTCAAAGGTCTTGAAATCACTAAACTAATAGTCCGAAGGGGATGAAAGCTGCGGGGAGGAGAATGAATGCAGTGGGGAAGGAAGGAGGGAGGGGGTGAATGCAGTGGGGAAGGAAGGAGGGAGGGGGTGAATGCAGTAGGGAGAGAGGCGGAGGGGTGCATGCAGAGGAGAGGGAGGGAGGGAGGAAGGGGGATGAAAGCAGCGGGGAGGGAGGGAGGGGGATGAAAGCAGCGGGGAGGGAGGAGAATGAATGCAGTGGGGAGGGAAGGGGATGAATGCAGTGAGGAAGGAGGGAGGGAGAAGAATGAATGCATTGGGTAAGACGAGAGGGAGGAGGGTGGGTGGGGCATGCATGGAATAGGGAGGGAGGTGGATAGAATAACATTAGGCTAATAAAACGGCATTGAAAGGGAAACAAGTCACTCCGGCTCACAGATCATCCGGTTCTAGTAACTCCAGCCCCTAGTTTTACCGGCTATAGTCCGTTTATTCTAGGTTGGGCAGACATCGTAACCTCTAACCTCTGTAACTTAAAAATGGCAAATGAGCTGTCAATTTCCACACCTATTCCCTGGCCAAGTCTTCCTATTTGGCAGAACAAATTACCTCGATTATTCTAGTCCTTTTTGAGTTACAGAAGTTAGAGGTTACGATTTCTGCCCAACCTAGAATGAACAGACTATAGTTACTTTGGTCACAACTCTCGCTATTCTATGGACTGGCGTATAAGCAGATGGGGCTTCCTTGGACCCTTCCCTGCTGTTTAGGCTAAGGGTTTGGGAAACCCATCAGGTGAAATAACTATACACTGTCGGGTGAGGGCTGGTCCTAACCAGAATGAGGTTTGGCATCCTCTACCCAACCTTAGCCGTTTCTGTCTGTCTCTTTTCCTGTACTACTTTTCCTTCTAGGTGTTGGCGAGATCGACCGATTAGGTGACACTGCAAGGGGGGCTGCGTACAGTGGGGGCATTGGCCCGGGGTTGTAAGCCTGTTGGCTGATGATTCCCTCCCCCGCAGTCCTCTCAGAGACAGATTTCATGTCACCCTGGCCCCTTCCCCCTTCGGGGGCCCGAGCATCTGGAGCGGCTTCGGTCAACCGGACTCGGTACTGTTCGACCAGACAGTCTAGGGAACAACAGCTATACCCTGTTACAAGTAGGTAGGCCAGCAATCCTCAACATTAACCTCTATAACTTAAAAAGGGCTAAAGCAGATGGGCTTTAAATTTCCACACCTATTCCATGGTTGCCCTTTCCAAATGGCAGAAATATTAGCTCGATTACTCTAGTCTTTTGTGAGTTATAGAGGTTAATGTTCAATAGTTTTGGTCTACTTATTTGTAACAGGCTATAGGCAAGTTCATTTGGTCACAAGAAACAACACCTATGTATTTTTACTTCTACTTTTGGTTCCGGGAGGGGGGCCGGGGGAGTGTGATCACTGTTTTCTGGATATTCTCTTGGGCGACCTAGATGTGTGTGAATTCGTGTGTGTGTAATTTTTTTCCCTGTTCGGGCTCTGTCTTGAGTCGGCCACCCCCAGCTATGGGGTATGTGCCTGCGTATATACAGTACATACATACATATACATACTTGGTTTTGAAGTACCAAATGATTTGAAGCAAAGTTACTTCAGAGTAATACCCTATATAAAATTGCATGTTGATCATGGCTGTTTTTGTGTGTGTGGTGTGGGGAGGAGTCGGTTGCTAGGGCCATGTGAGGGTTGCTATGGACGTGTAGGTTGCTAGGGTCATGTGAGGGTTGCTACAGACGTGTGGGTTGCTATGGACATGTGTTGGTTGCTAGGGCTGCGTGCTAGACTTGCACGCTGTGTGTGGTGTGGGGGAGGAGTCGAGGTGTTGGTTGCTTGTCACTGCTCTGGTCCGAGATGCCTCCATGCCGTTCCTAGGGATATATTTGGGTTGCTAGGGACATGTTGTGTGCGTTGCTAAGGACATACTGGGTTGGTTGCTAGGACTGCGAGGGAGACTTGCGCGCTGTGTGTGGTGTGGGGAGCAGCTTAAGTGTTGGTTGTTGTCACTGTTCTGGTTCGAGATTCCCCCCCTGCCGTGTTGTCCTCTTGCATTGTGGGGATTTTAAGGGGTGTCCACCGTGTCTGTAGGGCTACTTGTCTTGGATAAGCTGTTAAACCCTTTCAGTATCCGGGGAAACTTTTCACTTTAATGTGTGTGTGTGTATGTGTGGAGGGGGGGGGGGGGGAAGTGATCCTGTATCCATTTTCATTAGTCTATTCACAAAAATCAGTTTTCTGTGAGTTTCGAGGGGTTGGGGGGGGGGAGGGGGAGGGAGCATCCGGATAAGTACAGAATTACCGAGAGAGAGAGAGAGAGAGAGAGAGAGAGAGAGAGAGAGAGAGAGAAAACAAATTGTATTCTATTTTATAAGGCCCTCAGAAAATCAACTGAACCCTCTTGACTCCCACAATAATCAAATTCCTTCCTAAACTAAATATAATCGACTATATCTTTCATATATTATATCCGTGGTTTGTATACAGAGAGGCCGGTGTGACTAGGGCCGGTAGAAGTAGGGGCCGGAGTTGACTTGAAATTTAAAAAAGGTATATAAGCTCATTGGGTATATTGATAGTGATTTACCCTTCTATCCTTATATTGGGAGGCCGGTGTGACTAGGGCCGGTAGAACTAGAGCCCGGAGTTGACTTGAAATTTAGAAAAGGTATATAAACTCATTGGGTATATTATTGATGGTGATTTACCCTTCTATACTTATATTGCCTTATATTTGGGCAATGTTTAAGGTCGGGCGTTATTCTAAAGCCGGTATCACACGAGCGCTTTTTCACTCAACATTTAATCTGAACACTGATCTGGCAGCTTATGATCGTCGAGGTAACATTTAATATTTTTCTGTCACCTAAATTCATCTATCAGTCTAGTTTCCGATACCAGGGCGAAATACTCCAGAAATGTTGCCAGAAAAATGTTGATCATCGAATGTTGACTATAAAAGCTCTCGTGTGATACTGGCTTAAAGGTTCCGCCCGTAAGTGGTAATGGTAGCTTGGTATGAGTTTGCTAACATAATACATATTATGTAATTCTTTACCGTATTTCTCCTTTAAAAACCTTACTGGATTTTCTGATAATTACGAGCTTAGGAACCTATACAATACTTAATGAAGCTTAGTTTACCAGATTAGAAGATAGAAGATGCTGATCACGAATGACTGGTAAGTGATTTTCGGACAAGGTTATTTTTTAAATGGGTCTCCACTCCCCTCCTTAATAATATGGTCTAGTTTGGGGGGCTGACTGACCCCATATGCTGATGATTACAATACGTCGGTAGGGGGGTAGGGGGGGTGGGGGGACGGGGGTGGCAAAGTCCCCCTTCAACATATCCTGTATCCATTTTCTTTAGTCTATGCTTAAAACTCAGTTTTCTCTGGGTTTCGAGGGGGTAGGGGGGGGGGGGGGGGCATCCGGATAAGTAAACCGAGAGTACAAAGGAGTACAAAGGAAATCAAGCAACAACAGGTCTAGTGACCCTTCTAGGCTGCTTGTCCTCCAAAACACTGAGGATCAAGTGTCCAAACAGTGGTTTAGAGTGGGTAAGGGAACTACTGCCCTGGAACTAATGTCCGTGGCAGGATTAGGAAGTTAGTAGGGGACAGATGGGTTAGTAACTGAGGGGAGGATAAATTAAAGTTATTCATTTACAAACGCAGTCAGTCGCGGGTTTGATGCGAGATATTTGTCTAAGCGGAGTTTAAATGAATCAACGGTGCTGCAGTCTATAACATCTCGGGGAAGCCCATTCCACAAGTTGACAACTCTATTGAAGAAGAAATTCTTAGATTCGTGTGAGTTAAAAGATTTACCAATAAGTAGACGTGCCATTTTGCCCAAAATCAAAACGGCATACCCAACTCTGCGATGGGTTACCATCATCACTACTAATACCATCATCTATCACAATCAACATAATCACTACTACTGCGATCATCACTACAACTGCCATCATCACTACAACTGCCACAATCATCACGAGTACTATCATAATCACCATTACTATGATCATAATCACTACTACAATTACAATTTATTATCACTACTACTCTCACCATAATCACTGGCCATTGTCACTAGCATCTTAATCACTACTATCATCATTGATACTACAACTATCAACCATCATTACTAATATGATCACCACCATCTTACAATCATCATTACTACTGTTAACATCATCACTACTACTATAACCATCATCATTACTACTGTCACAAATATTACCATAATTTATTCTACTGTCACCATAATAACTACTACTGCCATCAACACCATTACTATGAACTTCATCACCACAACTATCGTCATCATCACTACAAAGGTGGGGGGGGGGGGGGCAAAACCATATTTTGGACCTAAAATCATAACTATTGCATAAATTAAAAAAAAAAAAATTTTGACTGACGTTTGCATTCACGCAATAAATGTTCGTGTGAAATTTGGTGAAAATCCGTCCAACGGTCTAGGAGGAGTTCCGAGACAGACGGACGACGACGACGACGACGACGACAGAAATTTGTTTCGTGTGGTACCCACTATACGGGGGGATACCAAAGCGTAATTGATAAAGTAGACGTGCCGTTTTGCCCAAAATCAAAACGGCATACCCAACTCTGCGATGGGTTACCATCATCACTACTAATACCATCATCAATCACAATCAACATAATCACTACTACTGCCATCATCACTACAACTGCCACAATTATCACGAGTACTGTCATCATCACCATTACTATGATCATCATCACTACTACAATTACAATCATTACTACTACTCTCACCATCATCACTACTACTGTCACCATTGTCACTACCATCTTAATCACTACTATAATCATTGATACTACAACTATCAACCATCATTACTATCATCACCACCATCTCACAATCGTCATTACTACTGTTAACATCATCACTACTACTATAACCATCATCATTACTACTGTCACAAGTATTACCATCATGTATCCTACTATCACCATCATCACTACTACTGCCATCATCACCATTACTTTGATCTTCATCATCACAACTATTGTCATCATCACTACAACTTTCACCATTCTCACAACTACTCACCATCATCACAAATACTCACACCATCGTCACTACCATCATCACTAGTCATCATTATCACTACAACTATCATTACTTGTCACCATCATCACTACTATTATGACCATCATCACTACTACTAGTACTGTCACCATCATAATATGATGGTGACAGTACTAGTAGTAGTGATGATGGTCATAGTAGTAGATATTATCTACTACTGTCACCATCATATCTACTACTGTCATCATCATCACTACTGTCATCATCATCAATACAACTACAACCATCATTACTACTATTATCACCATCATCATTACTATCACCATCAATCCCACTATTACTTCCATCACTTCTAATGCCAACTGAACTAACTTAACCTAGCAAATACGGAACGAGATGATTTCGCCCCCAGAACGCCATCATTGCTGGGGGAGGGGGGGGGGGGGGGGGGGCCCTCTGGGAGGGAGTAGAGGGCTTGGTAAAACCATATTTTGAACCTAAAATCATAACTATTGCATAAATTCAAAAAATATTTTTTGACTGACGTTCACATTCACGCAACAAATGTTCGTGTGAAATTTGGTGAAAATCCGTCCAACGGTCTACGAGGAGTTCCGAGACAGACGGACAACAACGACGACGACGACGACGACAGACATTTTTTTTGTGTGGTACCCACTATACGGGGGGGGGGGGGGGGGGGATACCAAACTCTGCTTACGCAGAGTTGATAATTTTTTCAACCGTTTCCCCGTGTGTAATTAGATTGGTCGATAGTGAAGTACTTACTACAGTTCATATTGTCGATGCCTTTGATGATTTTGAACACTTGAATTAAGTCACCTCTTAATCTGCGCTGGGTTAAAGGAAATATATTTAATTATCTAAGACGCTCTTCGTATGGTTTGTTCTTTAGGCTAGGTATAATTTTGGTAACTCTACGTTGAACTCGTTCTAGCTAGTTTATATCTTTTTGGTAATAAGGGCACCAGGATTGAACGCAGTATTCCAGAAGAGGGCGGACTAAGGAATTGTAAAGGGTTAGGATAACTTCTTTGGATTTATGCTCAAATGACCTGCCTATAAAGCCAATTATTTTGTTTGCCTTCTTAACAACTTCTGAACATTGTTGACTCGGTTTTAGGTTACTCGATATTGTTACTCCCAGATCGGTTTCTCTGTTTACATTCTTAAGCTGAGTGCCATTCATCGAATAGTTTGCTTTCTCATTTAGGTATCCGATATGTAGTACTTTATATTTATCGGCATTGAAACTCATTTGCCAAATTTGGGCCCAACATGACAATTTATCTAGATTGTGTTGCATATCGTCAACTTGTTCTTTTGAGAGTACGCTATTTGCAATTTTTGTATCGTCAGCAAATTTTGAGATTGTACAGGTGAGACCCTCATCTATGTCGTTGATGTAAATTAGAAAAAGAATTGGTCCTAGTACCGATCCCTGGGGTACCCGCTACTTACATTGGTCCATTTAGATGCCTTACCGTTTATGACTACTCTTTGCTTTCTGTCGCTGAGCCAATTTTCTATCCATTTCAACACACCGTCTTGTATTCCATGCGCTTTTAGTTTTAGCAGTAAACGTTTGTGGGGAACTTTGTCAAAGGCCTTTTGAAAATCAAGGTATATAATATCTACAGCTTTACTCTCATCGTAGAGGTTGAGGATATCGTGGAAGAAGTCTAAGAGGTTTGTTAAACAGGAACGTTTTTTACGAAAGCCGTGTTGAGTATCTTTAAGTAAGTTATTTGCCTCTAAGTGATTTACGAGTCTGTCTCTTATGACCGTTTCTAGCATTTTACATACAATTGAGGTTAAGCTAATTGGACGATAGTTACTGGATAGGGATTTGCTGCCTTTTTTGAATATCGGTGTTACGTTGGCTAGCTTCCACTGATCAGGCATAGTCCCAGACTGCAAGGATTCATTGAATAGCAATGTCAGTGGTTTGGAGAGCTCATCCTTAGCTTCCTTTAGAACTCTAGGCGAGATTGTAGAGAGAGAGAGAGAGAGAGAGAGAGAGAGAGAGTAAAAGAGAGAAAGAGAGAGAGAGAGTAAAAGAGAGAAAGAGAGAGTAAAAGAGAGAGAGAGAGTAAAAGAGAGAGAGAGAGTAAGAAAGAGAGGGAGTAAGAGAGAGAGAGAGAGTGTAAGAGAGTGAGAGAAAGAGAGCGAGAGTGAGAAAGCGAGTGCGAGACTGAGAAAGCGAGTGCGAGACTGAGAAAGCGAAAGTGAGAGAGAAAGAGCGAGAGAAAGAGAGAGCGAGAAAAAGAGAGAGAGTGAGTGCGAGCGAGAGTGAGGGTGATAGGGAGAGAGTGAAAGCAAGAGAGAGAGAGAGAGTGAGAGCGAAAGAAAGAGAGAGAGTGAGAGCGAGAGAGGATGAGAGTGAGAGGATGAGAGCGAGAGGATGAGAGCGAGAGGATGAGAGAGAGTGAGCGCGAGTGAGAGCGAGAGAGAGTGAGAGCGAGAGAGAGAGCGAGAGCAAGAGAGAGAGAGAGAGCGAGAGCAAGAGAGAGAGAGCGAGAGCAAGAGAGAGAGAGAGAGCGAGAGCAAGAGAGAGAGAGAGAGCGAGAGCAAGAGAGAGAGAGAGAGAGAGAGCGAGAGCAAGAGAGAGAGAGAGAGAGAGAGAGAGAGAGAGAGAGAGAGAGAGAGAGAGAGAGAGCGAGAGCAAGAGAGAGAGAGAGCGAGAGCAAGAGAGAGAGAGAGCGAGAGCAAGAGAGAGAGAGCGAGAGCAAGAGAGAGAGAGCGAGAGCGAGAGCAAGAGAGAGAGAGAGCGAGAGCAAGAGAGCGAGAGCGAGAGCAAGAGAGAGAGAGCGAGAGCAAGAGAGAGAGAGCGAGAGCAAGAGAGCGAGAGAGAGAGAGAGAGAGCGAGAGCAAGAGCAAGAGAGAGAGAGCGAGAGCGAGAGCGAGAGCAAGAGAGAGAGAGCGAGAGCGAGAGCAAGAGAGAGAGAGCGAGAGCAAGAGAGAGAGAGCGAGAGCAAGAGAGAGAGCAAGAGAGAGAGAGAGCAAGAGAGAGAGCGAGAGCGAGAGCGAGAGCGAGAGCGAGAGAGAGAGAGGGAAAGAGAGCGAGAGCAAGAGAGGATACTATTTACGAGACTACCACGAAATTTTCGGCTAATGTGTTCATTTGGAATAAAACTCAATTTCACCATTATATTTTTTCGTCCTTTGCTATAGTGGTGTTTTATAGTGGAAGCAATCGGAAAATAGTCTTTATCCATTATACAACCATGTTAAGATATGCCGATACCCCCCCCCCCTTCCAAAATTACAGGACAAAAATCGACACCTAAATAGGACGAAAGGTCTTAATATTGACATATAGATGGGGCGAAAGGTCTTAAAATCGCAAAACTAATGGAGCGAACGGCTTCAAATCTGAAACCTAATGGGGCTAAGTTTGAGGGAGAAGAAGGGCCAGAAAAGCGGACCACCTCCCCGTTTTACCGCCGTCGATAGGGAGAATTATAGGAAGAATTTTTTTTCTTTGTTTTTTGTTTTTTAGAGTGCGTTATATGGTGTTAATTTAATTTATTTCCGATGGGCAAAAAAACAATGTTCATATGATTTTTTCAATATCCTTATTCTATAATAGCCTTCAAATATTCTAGACAAAATTCGTGGTCGTCTCGTAAATAAGTACCGTGAGAGAGAGAGAGAGAGAGAGAGAGAGAGAGAGAGAGAGAGAGAGAGAGAGAGAGAGAGAGAGAGAGAGAGAGAAGGGGGTGGGGTTGGGTGAGATGGGAGTAGTAATGTGGGAAGGCGAGGGAAACTGGGACCACCTCTCATTTCGATAAAAATTTAAGAGACCCCGGACAGCCTTTTAACTAGTTAATTCTGTTTTTTTGTTTATTTTTCTTTTATATACAGTGTTGTTTAATACCGAGGACCGTCGCATTTTAGTATTTTCAACATTAGCCTAACCTAACCTAACTTAACCTAACCTAACCGAAAACTAACCGACGGTCTAAACCCAGCTCACGTTCCCTGTTTATGGGTGCACGACGTTCTAAACCCAGCTCACGTTCCCTGTTTATGGGTACGCGACGGTCTAAACCCAGCTCATGTTCCCTGTTTAGTTTTCGGTTAGGTTAGGTTAAGTTAGGCTAATGTTGAAAATACTAAAATGCGACAGTCCTCGGTATTAAACAACACTGTATATCAAAGAAAAATAAACAAAAAACTAGAATTAACTAATAAAAAGGCTGTCCGGGGTCTCTTCAATTTTTACCCTCATTTCATGTAGTTAATAGCCCAACTCTTGATTCTTTTAGAACTAGGATCACCAATCATTCCATTCCTGATCCTGTCCCCAACCATTAGTCCCCATGCACAATCCCCGCATATCATGCCGCCCGAGAGCGGTCCTCTGCTGGTCCCTCAACGTAAACGTAAACTGGAGGGGGTGGGATAGGGAGGAGTGGGTGGAAGTCTGGTGAGGGAGGAGAGAAGGGGGCAGGGTGCCAGGAGGAGATGGGAGGGGGGGGGGGTGGTTAACCCGGGAACTGCAGGGAGACTCTTAAGAGTTCCCCCGGCGGACTGCGGGAAGACTCTTAAGAGTAAGGGAAAAAAAAAATCCATTTAAAACACCCCCCCCAAAAAAAAAAAAAATTTGTTTTTATTTTTTTATCTTTTTATTTTTGTTTTGCCCCTGGGCCATGCCAAATATCACTCCTCCACCTCCCCTCCTTCCCCACTTTCCTACTCTCCTTCAGTTATCACCTATTTTCCCTGTTATTCCCTTATTCTGTGGTCTATTTTCGTGCTAACATTAGCGAGGTGGTAGCAGGGCATTGTCATCACTGTTACCAAGCGTGGGAAAGAGCGAGAGAGAGAGACTATTGCCTAACAGTGTCTCTCCAGACAAGGGGAGGGGAGGAGGGCAGGGAGGTTGCCTCAGCCACACATTATGTAACTCCTGGCCTGTATCGACGATTTTGACCATCCATTCCACTTGTTTTATTGTTGTAACAGGTTAATACCTTTATAATCAACCTATAATAGGCGCATATGGATAAGTATTAATGCTATTTATGGTAAAATAACGATGTTAGTGATGGGAACAGCTCAAATACGTCACCACAGGAGTGTGGTGTCTCATACCCCCCATGCGCACTTCTTAGGTTAAGAGAGAGGATGAGAAGAGAAGAGAAGGAAAGGAGACGAAATAGGAGAGGAGAGAAGAAGAAGGAAAGGAGAGGATTGAGGGGAGGGGAATTTGGGAGGGGGAGTGAAGGAAGGAGAGAGAGAGGGGGGGGTGGTGACCAACAGCGATGTCACCTCGTTTGCTAGTTTGTACCTTTAATTATGAGTTAATGACCCCCTCTATAATCCCACACCACAAGAACGCAATGTACACACACCAAATAGGTTATGTTATTACTTAAATGTCCCGGAGGTCAACAATATTCCCGTAATTACCAGTTGATAGAATTATTATGCAGAAGTGACGACAGGCAGGAACCGGCTCAAATAGTGTTAAGTCCAGTTTTCTTACATTACTCTTATAAATTACATGTATGACCACCTGTACATTAATAGAACATCAATAAACACGTCATATATACACGAACAATCCCCATACACACCTTATATACGGTGAAATTCGAAGAGCCAAAGGCGATACGTCCTACTGCTACCAGTCGACTGTCGGCACTGAATAATGACGTCACATTCAAACCCACGGTACCCACCCTTCCCTACAATCCACGAGTCCTGTTCGAATTTTATTATAGTTAATTAATCAACTTCTGCATTACCACCAGGCTTAGGATGTTCTCAGCACATAGTATAATTTATGCTAGGTATTTGGAAGGTGTTGATAACTGCATATAGGACTTGTGATGCAGGGATATTTACTTTATAAACTGAAACACTGGTATCGATATCCACCTCGCCATAAAACAGATGAAGTGAGGCAGCTGTGAGAGTCAAATTATATGTAAAAAACAATGTACAGTTGCCCATATGAACTTCGTGATTTTAAGTATGGAAGGAATTAGTACGGTACGATTAAATTAGCAATGTATTTTCTTGTGTAGTACTTCATTAATTATTTCCTTCAGTATTTGAGAACGCATGCATATATTTATAGTCTGGCTCCGTTCATTCTAGGTTGGGCAGAAATAGTAACCCCTAACCTCATTACTCAAAATGGACTAGAGTAATCGAGAAGATATTTCTACCAAATAGGAAGACTTGGCTAGTAGGGAGAAAGGGGACCAGAAAACCGGCCCATCCCCCCTTAAGATAAGGTTGTGGCACATTTATCAATACATTAAGGGGGCAGTACTCGCTTTTTATGGACCCCCTTCTCCCTCATGTTTAGCATATTAGCTTTGAGGTTTTAAGACGTTCGTTCCGTTAGTTTGGCGATTTTGAGACCTTTCGCCTCATTTTTCTTAATCAATATTAAGACCTTTCGTGCCCTTTAGGTATGATTTTTTCCTGGCGAGCGATAGCGAGCCTCTAATTTCAGAAGGAACCGGCCTTCAGCCGGGAAATTTTTCTACCGAAAACTACAAATTTGAAATTTATCTTGAAAGGGGGTCTAGGGGGTGTTTTTCTAAGCTTGATGGAGGTCTAGCGAGGAAACTCAAAAATAAATAAATACATAAATATATAGACCAAAAACCAAGCACTTCGGTACCCCCTTAAAACCAAATGCATCATACATTCTATCTATCACCTACATTATTATTGTATTTCAGCCTTGATGGTGTAATGGTTAGTGTTTAAAATCTGTATGTGGTAACCCAGGTTCGAATCCCGGTGGATCACATGCTTGCTTTCATTAATTTCTTTGGGAGGTGTTTGGTGTTGGAGTGAAATAATTAAATATAGATTATATAACTATCTTGATGGTGTAATGGTTAGAGCGTGTGAGTTCTGTATGAAATATCCTAGGTTCGAATCCTGAGAGAATCACATGCTTTCATTAATTTCATTTTGGGGTGTTATTGGTGTTAGGAACGATGTTAACCCTTTGAGTACCAGCGACGTGTGTTATATTTTATTCTAGCTATATTTAGACGATATTATGCAGCTTAGGAAGGATCTGTGGTAGTTAATAGGGTTGGTTGAGATAGTTTGAAGCCTTATTATTGCTAGAGGTCCTTCCTAAGCTTGATGCAATCGTCTAATAGTAGCTAGAATAAAATGAAAAGAACGTCACTGGTACTATACGGGTTAAAAATTGAATGATATCAATGTTTGCGGCTCCAACTTCCTTATAGTTTGGTCAATTTACCGTCAGCTGTTTACATAAGAACAAAAAAACGGGAGTCTACAGATAGTCGATTGGCCCACACACGGCAGATCCCTTTCACACCCAACCCATCTCGTCCATATGCGTGTTCCACTATTCCCCTTCTCCTCAGATTGGATTAACCCTATCAAGATCCAATTGACCATTTGCGAGTTTCAGGCTATAAGGAAGTTTGGACCTGTAGAGATCGATATTAAGGGGAGGCAGACCGTTTTTCTGGACCCCCTTCTCCCTAATGTTTAGCCCCACTAGTTTTGAGATTATAAGCCTATTAGTTTGGCGATTTTAACACCTTTCGCCCCATTTCGTTGTAAAT
Organism: Paralithodes platypus; assembly: GCA_032716605.1. Classification (NCBI taxonomy): domain Eukaryota; kingdom Metazoa; phylum Arthropoda; class Malacostraca; order Decapoda; family Lithodidae; genus Paralithodes; species Paralithodes platypus. Next base: position 11,941,350 of record CM064543.1, read on the forward strand.
TGTAAGACCTTTCGTGCCATATAGGTGTCGATTATTTCCTGCCGAGCGATAGCGAGCCTGCAATTTTAAGAGGAACCGGCCTTCGGCCGAGACATTTTTCTACCGAAAAATGTACAACATTTATCTTGAAACGGGGTCTAGGGCGGTGTTTTTCTAAGCTTGATGGAGGTCTAGGGAGGAAACTAAAAAAATACATGAAACGGCCAGCCTCCCCTTAAGCAGAATTATCAGCTAAAATACGGTCTTAGTACGTTTATATATACATATTAAATTTCCCATACTTTTTATCAATCACAAACCTACATTATTATTGCGTTTCCGTTTTATATCGATGTCTACGGCTCCAACTTCCTTATAGCCTGAAACTCGCAAGTGGTCAATTACGCATTTCGTTTCAGGGTTCTGGTTATAATTAGACGATTTTATTCAGCTTAGGAAGGGTATCTGGAGGTCAGAGGGTTAGTTGAGATAGTCTTTGCCTTTATAATTCCCACAGATCCTTCATATGTGTGTATGTATGTATGTACTCAGGCCCATTCCCTATTTTTCCTTTTTCTCCTGGGGGTGGCCAACTCGAGACAGAGCCCGAAGAGGGACATCACAACACAACTGAAAACAATGAACACACAAAAACAAAACGCAAATTCACACACATCTAGGTCACCTAGGAGAAGACCCAGAGACCAGGGTCACCAAGGTCCCTCCAGCACTCCCCCGGCAGATCCTTCCTAAGCTGTATAAAGTCGTCCAATGATAGCCAGAACAAACTGTCACAATGCGTCATGATCACCACAGGGTTAATATGAAGGTATATATTTAAGGGGGGATGGGCCGGTTTTCTGTCCTCCTTTCTCCCTTATGTTTACCTTCCTTAATTATGAGATATTAGGACGTTTGCCCCATTACTTTGGTGATTTTAAGATCTTTCACTCCATTCTTTTGCCAATATTAAGAACTTTCATGCTATTTAGGTGTCGATTTTTTCTTGGCGAGCGATAGCGAGCCTGTAATTTAAGAGGAACCGGCCTTCGGCCAGCATATTTTTCTATAGAAAAATTTATAAATTTATATTGAAGAGGAGTCTGGGGGTGATTTTTTAAGCTTGATGGAGGTCTAGGGATGCAACTAAAAAAAAAATATAATAACAAATTTAAATATATAAGCAAATAAATACGCCCATCTCCCCTTAAAATCAGTAGGTATGTCAATCTTGAGTTCCTTTCAGACTAATATATTTCTATCCTATAACCATCTTCCTTGTGAGCATTTCCTGACCCAGAAGGTTACATACACTTCATCCTATTTTCCGGTGTGAGTATCCAAGGTTCGAGTCCTTGGAGTGCCACGATCTAGGGAGCAAACACAAAGATATATATATTGAATAATACCGGTACTGTAAATGTATAAATAATATAATAAATAAAGGGAAATTTCTGTGAGAATTTTGTCTGTTTGTTCACGAACTAGGCCTACTGCCTCAGTTTTCAAGATGGAAAGCCCATACTTGGCATCCATACTAAAGAGGTTTATGTGCTCTAATAGGAAGAGATAAACCCAAGTGATAATATGGATTTAAAGGGGTGTTAGATAGATAGATAGATAGACGGAGAGAGAGAGAGAGAGAGAGAGAGAGAGAGAGAGAGAGAGTTACACATAGTTACACAGATACTCAGCCCACACAGACCTTGCGGTCCCTACTAGGTGGTCCGGTCTTGATACTACTAGACAGGGACAGTCCATAGTAGAAGAAAAGGACAGCAAAGTAGAAAACCCTCTCCCCACTCTCCAGCAAAAGAGAGAGAGAGAGAGAGAGAGAGAGAGAGAGAGAGAGAGAGAGAGAGAGAGAGAGAGAGAGAGAGAGAGAGAGAAATCTTAGCTTCTCAGGTTATATCAACCTTTTTAAACCATCCAGTAACGATGACGTCCTCTTCATTATATTTTGGCAACTATTAGACGATTTTATTCAGATTAGGAAGGACGTCTACCCATTAAAAGGCTACAGACTATCTCAATTCATCCTTTTAGCCACCATACTGTATATCCTTCTCAAGCTTCATAAAATCGTCTAAAAGTAGCAGAAATCATATATAAAAGAGGGTGACACAATAAGCAGCAATACTGTCAACATATGCTAATATCGCCATTTAATCCTGGGACTTCCATATACCCTTCCTAATAGGATAACATCGTCTAAGAATAGCCAGAAACTATCTCAATTGACAAATTGCGAGTTTCGTTCTATAAGGAAGTTGGAGCTGTATACATCGATAGTAACCATATATGCAATAATAATGTAAGTTTCTGATGGCTAAACAGTATGTACAATTGGGTTTTATGTATTGATAAATGTACTACAACCGTATTTTAGCTGGTAATTCTACTAAATATCAATGTCTACAGCTCCAACTTCCTTATAGCCTGAAACTCGCAAGTGGCCAATTGACCACTTGCGAGTTGCAGGTATTATAAGTAAGTTGGTGCCATGAACATTGACACTAAGGGGCTAGTGCTTGTTTTATGGGGCAACTTACGGTACCCATTTATTTATTGAAAATTGGGTTTCCTAGTTAGACCTCCATCAAACTTAAAAATACACTCTCTATACCCCCTTTCAAGATATATTTGTACATTTTTTGGTAGACAAATGTCACGGCCGAAGGCTGGTTCCTTAAAATATTACAGGCTAGCTATCGTTCGCCAGGAAAAATCGACAACGACTTAAAATCGCAAAACTAATGGGTCTAAACATGAGGGAGAATGGGGTCCAGAAAAAGCGAGTACCTCCTCCATAACTTCTACTGTACCGGCGACGTCCTTATATTCTGGACATTATTGGACGATTTTATTCAGCTTCGGAAAGTTCTCTGGTAGCTAAAAAGGTTAATTTATATAGTGTGTAGCCTTTTAATGGTTAGAGGTCCTTCCTAAACCTAATAAAATCATCTAATTGTTGCCAGGATATAATAAAAAGGATTTCACCGGTACAGTATGGGTTAACCCGTTCAGTACCGTTGCCGTCCTGTTAACTTTATTTTGGCTACTATTAGGCGCTTTTATTAATTTTATAAAGGGCCTCCAGCAATTAACAGGCTTCGAACTATCTCTCTTAACCCTTTTTAATACCACAGATCCTTCTTAAGCTGCACAAAATCGTCTAAATATAGCTAGAATAATATTAATAAGACGTCGCCGGTACAGAAGGGGTTAAACAGTATTGCCATTATATTGTAGGTTTCTGATGGATAGACAGTGTGTTGAATGTGATGTTATGTGTTTATGTACTACAACTGTATTATCGCTGGTAATTCTGGTAATTCTGGACCTGGGTCTCTGGGTATTTCTCCTGGGCGACCTACAGTAGATGTGTGTGATTTTGTGTATTGTTTTTCTGATGTGTTGTGATGTCCCTGTTTGGGCTCTGTCTCGAGTCGGCCACCCCCATAAACAACACAAATAAATAAAGTAGAAGTGCCGTTTTGCCCAAAATCAAAACGGCATACCCAACTCTGCGATGGGTTACCATCATCACTACTAATACCATCATCAATCACAAACACCATCATCACTACTACTGCCATCATCACTACAACTGCCACAATCATCACGACTACTGTCATCATCACCATTACTATGATCATCACTACTACAATTACAATCATTACTACTACTCTCACCATCATCACTACTACTATCACCATTGTCACTACCATCTTAATCACTACTATAATCATTGATACTACAACTATCAACCATCATTACTATCATCACCACCATCTTACAATCGTCATTACTACTGTTAACATCATCATTATACTATAACCATCATCATTACTACTGTCACAAGTATTACCATCATGTATCCTACTATCACCATCATCACTACTACTGCCATCATCCCCATTACTATGATCTTCATCATCACAACTATTGTCATCATCACTACAACTTTCACCATCCTCACAACTACTCACCATCATCACTAATACTCACACCATAATCACTACCATCATCACTACTGTCATTATTATCACTACAACTATCATCATTACTGGTCACCATCATCACTACTATTATGACCATCATCATTACTACTAGTACTGTCACCATCATATCTACTACTGTCACCATCATATCTACTACTGTCATCATCATCACTACTGTCATCATCATCAATACAACTACAATCATCATCACTACTATTATCACCATAATCACTACTATCACCATCAATCCCACTATTACTACCATCACTTCTAATGCCAACTAAACTAACTTAACCTAGCAAATACGGAGCGAGATGATTTCGCCCCCAGAACGAATGCGTTCATAGTGTGTGAGCCCCTTCGGGGCTCACACACTAAGAACGCCATCATTGCTGGGGGAGGGGGGGGTATGGGAGGAGGGGGGTCTGGGAGGGGGGGGGGGGCCTCCGGGAGGGGGTAGGGGGCTTGGTAAAACCATATTTTGGACCTAAAATCATAACTATTGCATAAATTCAAAAACACTTTTTTGACTGACGTTCGCATTCACGCAACAAATGTTCGTGTGAAATTTGGTGAAAATCCATCCAACGGTCTAGGAGGAGTTCCGAGACAGACGAACGACGACGCCAACGACGACGACGACAGATTTTTTTTTTGTGTGGTACCCACTATACGGGGGGGGGGCGATACCAAACTCTGCTTACGCAGAGTTGATAAATAAAAGGAACACTGGGGAAGGTGCCAGAGTATTATGCATAGGCTACATACCTACCGGTACATGCAATTCTGCTTATATCAATGTCTACAGCTCCAACTTCCTTATAGCTTGAAACTCGCAAGTGGTCAATTGACCACTTGCGAGTTTCAGACTATAAGGAAGTTGGAGCAGTGAACATAATTTTTTAAGAGAAATGCAATAATAATGTGGGTATCTGATGGATAAAAAGTATGAACAATTTGGGTTTACGTAATTATATACGTATTATGACCGTATTTTAGCTGATAATTCTGCTAAATAATGACGGCAACAATTCAATATCCCTTATAGACCAAAACTCGCAAGTGGTCAATTAACCCTCAAACTTCCATAGGCCTATTATACCCTTCCTAGTCTGAATAAAATTGTTTCAAAATAGCCAGACAACAGAATATAAATCCATTAATGTATCTTATTAGGGTTAAATAAATAAAAATAAATACAAAATACAAAATAATATAAATTCATATGATTCATGAACATTGATCTGAATAAAACGTGAGGACAATTATATATATGCAGTAATAATCTATCTTGATTAATTTGACTCCAACACCAAATACCTCCAATGAAATTTACGAAAGCATGTGATCCGCCGGGAAAATATAATATAACGTACTTAAATATAGCATACATTGATATGCAAATATTTGATAATTCAACTCTCTCTCTCTCTCACACACACACACACACAAACGCACGCATGCATAATACCTGATTTAACCTCCATAATTATACTGTATATATACAGTATATATATATATATATATATATATATAGAGAGAGAGAGAGAGAGAGAGAGAGAGAGAGAGAGAGAGACCCACTTCATGAGTAATGGAAGTGAATAATTATAGAAACAAAATTAATTGTCATGAATCCATTAATTGTCCATATGAATGAACTAATTAGGCATAACAAACAGCACTTCTAATACAACTAGACTATGTTTCCTTCCACACATAACATTGTGGAGTGTGTAAAAATACATGTGAGAAACTACAAGGGTACCGGTACGTATTTTTCATTAAGTTACCCCAATAATTAGAATAGGATAGTTTTCTTTGATTGCGTATCGACTAATGAGGCAGTAACTATGATATAAGGGGTAAATTTTGAGACTAGGGCCTCGAGGATTAATTCCGGCTATCATATGTAGATTTTATACAGCTTAGGAAGGATCTTTGAGAATTAGAAGGGTAAAGACTATCTCAATTAACCCTCTGACTGCCATATGCCATATCCTGTCCCCCTCTCTCGCGCACACACCCCAGCCGCTCAGCTGATCAGACGTACGATAAACAGTAAAAGGAAAATATGTAGCCTATAGTGTGCGATATTGGATTCAACAAAAGGAGTACAACTTCACAATGTAGTAGTTGTAATGAAACAGTACACGATCGATGTACTTACGTTACTAGCAGAAACGAAGTCGAATGCGGTAAATGTAGGGAATTAGCTATAAAAGATCCTATAAACATTTGTGCTATATGTGAATCACTTGTGGGGATCGGTTTTTACACCATACCCGAAAGAGGATTAATGGAGCTCCGATCTTACTCTCAACCATCTGAACAATTTTACCAACACACCTAAACTTCGTTAAATGTGGAAATAGCCTCACGAAAATATCATGCCCTGGTGGGGGCACGAACTCTCGACCCTTGGGTGTGAGGCAGACACCTTACCAGTTAGACCAATAGAGATATCCCACTTGGCCTGTTCGGCTCAGGGTATTTCCGCATCCGAGGTCTGTTTAGGCTAGCCTACTTTCACTGACTTTACACTACTTGACCTTCTGGGAAGCGAAAGCTCCGAACAGAGAGGAACAAGCTTGAGCCGAATCGACCGAGAGTCCGTCAGAGAGATGAACGGGAATGGTGAGTCAACTTCACTGAGCGGTGCATACACGCACCTACAAACTGCCCAGTTGGCAACTCGCTTGGGCGGCTGGCAACTTCCACAACCCAACCCAAGCGCGTCTCACATACACTCCCTGGTCTCTCCTCTCCCCTTCCTTGTCCTGTGGGGATCGGTTTTTACACCATACCCGAAAGAGGATTAATGGAGCTCCGATCTTACTCTCAACCATCTGAACAATTTTACCAACACACCTAAACTTCATTAAATGCGGAAATAGCCTCACGAAAATATCATGCCCTGGTTGGGGCACGAACTTAGTTAACGTGATTAATTAACGTTACGGTAGATACTCAAATAACTAGCACTCCTGTATTAACCCTTAATTAGCGGCTCACCACATAAGTCGAGTTAAATAAAGCTGGACTATGTGGCGGCGCTCGACATAACTCGAGTGGCAATTTCAGCACGTAATGTTGCTGAGAGAGAGAGACAAGTGGTGGCAGGAGAGTAGCGAGCGTATGACTGCTCCAGACCACCGCGGCGAACATACTGACACGAATCCCAGCTCCCTCCTCCCTCTCTCACTCGCTATATAAGGAATTATATCGGGAAAGTGGCTAATTACATGCTTTTTGCACTCGCGTTGCACGGTTATTGCAAGAAAACTAGCCATCATAAAAGGATCGTTATGGTGTCATTCGAAAGCTCTGTTTATGCCCTTTCAGGGATAGGTACTTGTTTTACGTTCTGGGTCTTATTTAGGCATGAAAATGATCATGTAAACAGCCCTATTTTGGCTAAAAACACCCCGCTGGGCGGTACATATAAATAAACCGCATAGGCCGCTCGTAAGGTGTTAAAGAAAGTGCAATGCTAGTCCTGCAACATCAACTGGAAACTTCTGAAATAAGTCTGATGCTGGGAAGATGTTCGTAAAGAATCTTGAACAATTATAATGCAGAATACGGGTCACAATAAATGCTAGGACATATAGTAATAATAGGCAGGCGAATAATAAAGACTGCGCAAAGGTAGTAATGCTCGACAACTAAAGAAATGCTTCGTGACACAACGCAACAGCCTACTCGGGTTGTGCAACTCAACAACAACCTCGGCTCAAAAGTGCAGTGAATAATAATGTGGCATACATATAATAATGGAGCTTATCTCTAACCAGTGTCTGCTTAGTTAATAAAGTCTAGCTGGGGTATCAAGGCAGGGCAACAATGGGCGAGCATGCGGCTCGTAGCCTAACGTTGTCCGAAGGTGGTATAATGAAGATTACGTTATATGACGGGGATGCTCTCTTGATAAATCTAGGTCTCTAGTACCTAGTTCTATCCTGGCGATCCCTCAGAAGTCAACACAAAGAGGCAGCACTATGTTGTGAGGGATAGGCAATGGCCCTCTCACACCACAGCGCTGTGCTCGCAAGGTAAACCCACCCGAAGAAAACTTAGGCTCCCACAGTACCTGTCGATGTCGTGCAGGGCTTAGCTAACACTGCACACATCGGAGACAACGACACAGTAACCTTACCCCTAGTCTAGCTTTAAATAACCCAGCAGAATCACTCAACACCTTGCCAGGGAGACATATACCGGTCTACAACCTTCCCGAGAGAGGACACACACGGAAAAGTCCGTCTCTCCAAACCTCATTAAAGCCTAATACATGGAAATATCTGAGAGCTTCGCGTACAATACGACTGGCCGACGGTGAACGTCTATGCTGAAACCAGAAGGGATGTTGAGTTTAATAAAGATTAGAGAATGAGAAAGGAGAAGTCGAGAGAGAGAAATAGTATGCAAAGTGGCGAGTATGGGGGACAGAATTGCAAAGGATGTAGACGATACGCGTGTCAGGCAAGCTCTGAGCTGGTAAAGAACACGCGGCCGCGATGGGCAGGGACTAGTTGACCACCCGGCCGCCAACGCCGTCAGTGCCCAAGCGGGCCGCGTGATAGCTAACCCCGCTGCCAGGTGTACCCCGTCACTCTCTCTCGCTCGCTTCTCACACAAGCAACATTTATATTATAGCGAATATAAATACAAGGCGCGGTCACAGACCAAAACAAAGACCATTTCTAGACTGTCTGTGGCAACACGACACTAATAACATAAAACAGATCATTCTAGGACAACTGTAGCCCATCCTCCCATCCTGGCGAGCGCTAGCGAGCTGCAATGCCCCACGCAACCATTCTGCTAGCGCCGGGAGGCGTCACAAACCTGAGAGAGGTCTGCTTCTTCTTCGCCTTCTGGGCTCTCCTCGATGGCTTGGATTGAGTTGGGATTTTCTGGGGGATATTCCTCTTCCTGGTAATCCTCTTCAAATCAATCTCCAATTGTTGAGACTCTTATTCGGCTGCGAGAACTCTGGAATATTGCCGTTGTTGTTGCTTAGCATGGTCTCTTATATAGTGCAGGGGCCAGGTGGAGTTGATTGCAGTGAAATTGAATTGGTTGATCAAAATTAGAGGCCCATCTCGAGACCTAGAGGTGGCTGTGTTCGTGGGTCGGCCTCGATTTGGAGTGTGGGTGGGTGGAAAAACCCTGTTTGGAGCATTGTTGTGGGGGTATACCCTATTGTAAGAGTGTGGGTGGGTTTGTTGCCGTGGTGGCTGTCTCTGCCCGTTGCTGGGCGGGGCTCCTGATCTCCTTCCTCCGTGAGGGTGTGTGGGGAATCTCTTGATGGCTCCCACTGAGGAGGTCTTAGGTCTGGTGGCTAAGAGTTTCCGGATGGTTATCAGGTCCCGGTCATATCCTACGACCTACGGGGTCGTGGATGGTGAAGTGTTCCCTGTAAAACGCAGGCAACACTCATAGTAAGGTGTTGAAGATATGCTGTTGATGTTGCAGACGGTTCTGGAGAGGGTATGCGGATCTAACATTCTGTACTAGATGTCCGACGGTGGTGTCCAGGTCTCCCTCATATTTGATGTCGTCCAATTTGCTTAGGGCGATGACAGAGCCCATGGGGGGTTGGATCGTATTTATGACGATCTCCTGGAACTGTACCCAGGTGAGGTCAGGGGTAACTTGTCCGGCTACCAGGGACACGGCCTTTCCCAGGTGAGTTAGTAGGACAGCAATTTTATCTTGGTCCGTTTTGAGCACTGGATTAACCATATCCAGATATGTCCGTATGTCATAAGTGTCTGCCTCATACTTGGGTATGGAAATGTGTGAACGATTTGCCATGATGACTTATGTGATAAAAAGCTCTATTTCCTTCGATTCTTGTGCCGACTGGCTTCTTCCTCCCGAATCAAGAACCACCGTCTGCCGCCAATGTTATATCAGGTTTTTACTGGGGTTGTATTGACTAAATAGGTAGATATTTACTTGACTGGGGAAAATGAGACCAACACAAACACAAGTACGAAGGCAACAGAGGATAATATAACACAGAGTATAAAAATAGATTGTTCTTATTTGACAGTAACATATGGTTAAAGGTATAATGATACATCAGACATGGATAGGCAATTATGTAAGAGCACGATCGAGGATCCACTAGGCGTCTCAAGGGGGAGATGTTGGGCAGCAGAGTTGTCAAGTCCACGACTGTCGCACAATTGGGCGACTTTTGGAGAGGATGTGCGACAAATTTCGAGGGGTTGCGCCTTGCGACTTTTTGGGCGACTTTGACTAGAATGTGCGACTTTTTGGACGATTTTTGTATATTTCGTATTTTCAGCATAAAAATCAGTATTTTCGTTTACATTTTCATTAATTATTTATATATAAATGCGCCAATGGTATCAAAATCATATCTATCTAATAAACATGAAATATAGCTTACCATGATGAGGATGAAAATAGGTAGCCTACATAAACTAGCTGCTAGTCGTGAGGCAGGGAACTATAGTCGAACAGGGGAAACTAATTTTTTTGTGCTATGTGGAATTGGTCAATATTGGCTTGTTCTCTGATCTGGCTTCTTAAGACCGTGGGCGGGACTATACAGCAATTAGCATGCACCCGTTAAAGGTTGGGGGGACTTAGGGATGGTCCAGAATTCATATTAATTTAAAACAGTCCTAAATCCTACTTCAACGAGGGAGAGAGAGAGTTGCAAAGTATAGTTAATATCTCAATGACCTCGCTGGTCCATTTCGGGAGATGCTCGAAGTGGAAGGAGAGCTCGAGATTGCTTAGTGCAGCAGAGAAAGAAAAATAAGAACATACGAAAATGGGAGTCTGCAGAGAGCTTAATTGTACCATCATGACAGATCCCTTTCACTCCCAACCCACCTAGAGAGAGAGAGAGATTGAATAGGCTACATTTCGTTTTAGAAAAAAATATAAATATACTGTAGGTAGGTCTATAGGTTAAGTATAATATGACCACTTGCGAGTTTCAGGCTACAAGGAAGTTGGAGCCATAGCCTAAGCATCGATATCAAACAGAAATACAATAATAATGTAGATTTTTAATGGATGAAAAGCATGTTGAATTGGGTTTTATGTATTCATAGAAGCACTACAACCGCAATTTAGGTGATAATTCTGTTGATTATCAATGTTTATGGCTCCAACTTCCTTATAGCCTGAAACTCGCAAGTGGTCAATTATAGCCCTGTCATTAAAAAAAAAAAAAAAAAAAAAGCGAAAACAAAACTACAACAATATTTGTCAAGAAAAAGTGGGGTGAAAATGGTAAAAAAACGAAGGGGTCGGGGGTAGGGGGTACTTTCGACGGATTGGGCGACTTTTGGGCGACTTTTTGGAAGGAATTGGGCGAGAAGAGCTCATGCGGACCTGGCAACTCTGTTGGGCAGGCTCCGACGGTCTTTGAAGATGCGGCTGCGTTGTATTCCAGATGACGTTCTGGTCCATGGTGGTGATCCTGCCGTGTGACGGTTGCAGAGTTAGTGAAGACTTCCTTGAGGATCTTCTGAAGAACTGCGAGGTTGAGGTCTTATACGAATACGAGCCGTTTCAACAGTGTCTTACTCTCTCGTATCGTAAGAATTTAAGTAGGGAGTCGTTTCACCAGTGTCTTACGCCCTCCACTACGAGTCCTTGACCTAGACTTCCTACAGAAGTCTAGAGAAGAACTTTGATGTTGGATCTTGGGTTTACACGAGTACAAGCCGTTTCACCAGTGTCTTACGCTCTCGTATCATAGGACTTAAGTAGGGAGTTGTTTCACCAGTGTCTTACACCCTCCACTACGAGTCCTGACTTAGAAGGAAGCCGTTTCACCAGTGTCTTACGCTCTTCCAACCAGTCTTACTGTTTTTGTAGGTTTACTAAAACTAGAGCGCTTGGTCAGTACTGCATACCCTAACTAAAGTAAATCCTGTATCAAGGTAATGTAAATATGTTGGGTGGTCACCAGTGTGGTCCAACAAGAATACAAGCAAATCCAAGATACCTTCGAGAAATGCGCCAAGTAGTTACACCAGTATCTTACTCCCTCAAAGCAATTTCTCAATAAATAGTCCCAAGTTTTCCTGATATCAACCCTACCAGTGTGGTATTGATATCTATCCAACTCTGCTGATGATGAGGTGGGCTGAGATGGTCTTACCACTTCTGTCGTTCTCTTCGGTGGGGTATTTCACAGCTAGAGGGGCGACTGTGCTTGGAGATGGGTCTGGGTCGGCTGCTGTAGTTCTTCTGGGAATCCGCACCACGGCGGTGGTGTGTCTCAGGGCAAGAAGGGCGCGTGGTGTGTTGGTGTGTATGCACAATGTCTTGAGTGGTTATCTCTACTTTGTGCATAGTTGTCTGGTGCCATTCTCACAGGTATGTTCTTTCCTGGGATCGGGGGAAGTGCCTAGGTGATGCAGGCGACCCGAGCGAAGCGTGGTGAGGAGTCGCTTGTGCCCTCTTGTCTTGGTGGCAGTGGTTGCTGGTGTGTGCGGGGCCTCATCTCCTTGGTTCTCCTCATTGTTGCTTTTCTTCCCTATCTCAATTTACATGTTCATGATCTTATTTATCAACTCTGCGTAAGCAGAGTGGTATCGCTCCCTGTATAGTGGTACATGCTAACCGAAATGTCTGTCTGTCCGTCTGTCTGTCTGTCCGAGAACTCCTCCTAGACTGTTTGACGGATTTTCACCAAACTTCACACGAACCTTCGGTGCGTGAATTCGACGGTAACTAAAAACAGATTTTTTGAATTTGTGCAATTGTTATGATCTTAGGTCCTAAAAATGATTTTGCCCCCCCCCCCCCCCCTTCAGGACCCACACCTCCCACCCTGTACCTATTCCCTGTGTGTGTGTGCCCCACATACATCACAGAAAGCCACACATCATACACGTCTCAGATGTGATGATAATAGTGAGACGTATGTCTGTCTTTCCGAAAACTCCTCCTAGACCGTTCGACGGATTTTCACACAAACTTCTAACGAACATTCGGTGCGTGAATGCGACGGTCAGTCAAAACAGATTTTTTGAATGTATGCAATAGTTATGCTTTTAAGTCCAAAATATAGTTTTACCCCCCCCCCCAACCCAGCAATGTGTGTGTTCTTAGCGTTCTGGGGGCGAAAACATCTCGCTACGTATTTGCTAGGTTAAGTTAGTTTAGATGGCATTATAAGTGATGGTAGTAATAGTGGTGTTACGAACTGGCACTCGGGTACACAAGGGCTCTCAATCAGGACTCGAATACGGCTCGCTGCCACAATGGAAACACACGATCCCAACCCCTGAGTACTGCCAGCCGAACAAAAAACACCAATACCCTCCAGAGTTCAATCTGCTATAACGGGGTATACAAGAACTCGGTACTAGTGTTCAACAACAGACTAATAAAGAGACAGGAATTATCTAGTCTGGTCAACAATCAAACAATGAAGTAAGAAACAACAACACCAAAGAATAGTGTTGACCGAAGCCGAAGTAATCCACCCTTGACTATGAACTTAAGAAGTCCACCACCCTCTACTTCGGATCGGCACTATTACGTTACGTTAATTAATAGTCCTTAAGCATCGAGCAAGGAATCTTCTGAAAAAAGTTAGATGCTTCTCGGATGCTCGTAAGAAGTACGTATCTATCGGATTTTGAACAGTAATTCAATAAGCAAAAACACTGGCAATTAAATACTATTAAAGGCTTAAATTGGCATAAGAATAATTAAAAGAATATGCAATAGTAAATGGCAAACATTAAAAAGAAGTACTCCGCAAATGCAACGGCAATAGCCTACTCGGATTGTGCTCGTGGGCCACTAATCACTAAAGTAGCCAAGCTTGCAACACATGAAATCAATAGTGCATAAACAATATCATACATAAGGAAAGCTTCAATACTATTCTGTATCTACTAATCGAGTAAAGTCTAGCTGGGGTACTATGGGCAAAAGGTAGCAGTGACTGAGCAAAAACGGCTTGTAGCCTAGCGAAGTCCTCACGACTGTTTAAAGTATTACGTTAAACTAACAAGTGCACTTTGAGAAATCCAGATCCCTTGTATCTGGTTTTCTCCCGGCTCCTTGACAAAGTAAAAACAAACTGTTAATAAAATACAGGGTGGTTAGGCTCTTGCCCTCACGCACTGTAAATTATTAACTCAACACAGTCAGCCGCGAAGACAACCTAGGCTTCACTGAACCGAAACGAGTATGCAGGTTTATTGCTTAACCACTGCATCAAACAACAACTCGTAACACAGAAAAGCCTTACCCCAGTCTAGCATTACCTAGACTAGCAGAAAACAGGAATAATAATAATAACACACAGGGAAATGCATATACAAGTGCAACAAACATAAATCAATCCTATTCTAAGTCAACCCTTCCAAAATAGGCTATCTAATAGGCAAGTATCTCGTGAGAACTCAAGCGATAATACGTTGGCTGACTAGCTCTGCACCAACGGGACCATGGAAGTTAAACAGGGCAGGGAAAAGAGGAGATAAGAATGTAAGGTAATAGAGAAAATTCCCATCAGTCAGAAGAATATATATAGTTAGCAAGGGAAATGAGAAGTCGCTCTGCCTAATGAGTTCTGATGAAAAAATGGCTAGACTTCCCTTTTATACCCGGCCCTCTAGTGAGCCCAACGTGAACTACTAAGGACCGCCCACTGACAACCATTACGTAATTTCTCTCTCTCCTCTGGGATACACAAAGGCTCCCCCTAGCACTGAGGGAGGGAGGAATGCGAGTGAGTTAGGCCTACCTCCTGCCTGGCGTACCCACTGACCCCTAACTGTGGCTGTTTCTCTTCCCATCATTACAAATAAGTTTTACACACAATACTTATAACTAATGATATAAAATAGAACTCGTTGACTCAGATGAAAACAAAATACATATTCATAATACTTATAGTACAACGGCTCACATGAACTAAGTTAGGAAACTCTACATAGACTACAGCCAAAGTTCCTGCCCTGACGATCCTAGCGAGAGTGGGGCATGACTAGGCGTTCTGTACAGCATGCTCACACGTGGATATGCGTCACACCTCCCCCAAGATTTTACTCGCTCAACCCTGAGCTAAAATCTGACAAACACAGAACCCCATCAAGCCCCTCACATCCAGCGACCGCATGGCACTAAAACAAAGCTGAGTTTATCACCAAAACACATCTTATTATTAAAAAAAAAATTCACATTTTATAACTCCTCCCAACAATAGCAAAAAGACACAATATCATGCTCCCAGAGCGAGCTTACAGCAGCTCAGCCGTTTGATAGTTCGTGGACTACTCAAACTCTATAGGCTATGACAAACTTATACGATTACCTATATCAAAAGAAAGAGTTTTTATATGATTTTTATATTTTAATATGTTTTTCCCCGGCTGCACTATAAGGGCAGCCTATTTTCCTCCACTCAAACCCACACACCTGTGATAGCCTACGACTGATCATCCACCCTTGATAAACAATCCGCGATCACATTGTCACATCCAGCAATATGACGGATGTCCAGGTTATACTCCTGCAACATCAAAGACCACCTGGTCAGTCTCATATTGCGATTGTGAAATTGATTCAGGAATCTCAAAGGGTGATGATCAGTGTAGATAACCACGACTGGGCCATAGACTGGAACATACACCTCGAAGTGCCTGAGCGACAGCACAATCGCCAGTAATTCCTTTTCTATTGTAGAATAGTTCTTTTGTGCAGCATTGAACTTCTTAGAAAAGAAACTTACTGGGTGTTCCACACCTTCATTGTCTGTCTGTAGCAAGACGGCACCAGCCCCTACACCACTAGCATCTGTTGCCAGCTGAAAAGGCCTGTTAAAGTCTGGGGCCCTGAGTATCGGATGAGTACATAGCAAATGTTTCACCAAAGTGAAAGCCTTTTCACACTCAGGTGCCCACAAAACCTTTTTGTCTTTAGATAACAAATCTGTGAGAGGTGCCAACACCGTTGAGTAACCTTTTATGAAGCGTCTGTAGTAGCCTATCATACCCAAGAATCTCATAATCTGCTTCTTGGTTGTTGGGTGCGGAAATTTATTGATAGCCTGTACCTTGTTCTGAGGAGGGCACACCTGTCCCCTTCCCACTACAATCCCAAGGTACTGCACAGTGGCTTTTACGAAGTCACACTTTGCCAAATTTACTACCAGACCTGCTTCACTAAGTTTCCGGAACAAGGTCTCAAGGTGCTCACAATGGCTCTCAAAGTCGTCATCATAAATGATTACATCGTCCAAATATACGGTGCAATTTGGAATGTCCTTTACAATTTCATTCATCAGGTTCTGAAACGTTGCTGGTGCATTCTTAAGTCCGTAAGGCATAACATTGCACCGGTAGGTACTCCCGTCCACAACAAAACCACATACCTCTTTAGCACGCTCGGACAAAGGTACTTGCCAGTAACCTTTTACTAAATCTACTTTAGACAAAAAACGAGCATTACCAATTTTGTCAACACTATCATCAACCCGAGGAAGAGGATATGGGTTAGTTGGAGTCAAACCGTTTAACCTACAGAAATCAATACAAAAGTGTACCTTGCCATCTGGCTTAGGCTGCAGTGTTACCGGGGAAGTCCACTTAACTGTGCCTTTCTCTATCAACCCTCTACCGAGCATATACTCGAACTCATCCCTCAGAGCTGGTAGTTTTATGGGGGGCACACGGTACGGGATTGACTTAAAGGGTATATGGTCCCCCACGTCAACATCATGCATAGCCTGAGTAGTGAGGCCTGGGTGTTCAGCAAATACAGTGGGGTATGAACCGAACAACTGACGGATAGCATCAAACTGCGGCTCAGGCAAATGAGCTATAGCCTCGTCAGCCCTTAGGCTCGAGTTCCCCGCCCACTGATCCGCTGAAACATGTTGATCCCAGCTATCCTCCTCTGAAGCTTGACTGCCCCCCTCTCCTTCTCCACCACGGCCGCAACAAGCCAACACAGGGACAGTGAGAGGCTCAGAGGGGCGCCTCACATACTCTTTAATAAGGTTCACGTGACATAACTGGTTCTTTTTCCTCCTGTCTGGAGTGGCAACAAGGTAATCTAAATCTGAAATTTTTTCTACAATTTTATAAGGTCCAGTGTACTTCGCAGAGAGGGGGTTACCAACCAAAGGCAACAAAATTAATACCTCTTGTCCTACAGTGAACTTCCGGAGCCTCACTTTGCGATCATACCTGTCCTTCATCAAAGCTTGTGATTCTGTCAAATTTCTACCTGCCATCTCCAGACTCTTAAGCATGCGCTCAAGGCTTTCAAGCACATACTTTAATAATGGACAAGGCTGCACAGTCCCCTCCCAAATTTCTTTCAGCATGTTAAGGGGGCCCCTGACACGGTGTCCAAAAATCAGCTCGTTTGGACTAAATCCCAGGCTCTCACCAGGTACCTCCCGAGCAGCAAACAGCACATAAGGCAATCCAAGATCCCAATCCATACCGTTGTCAGCACAATAACACCTGAGCATGCTTTTAAGTGTAGCATGCCACCGCTCAAGCACCCCTTGACTCTCAGGGTGATACGCTGACGATACTACTGCTCGTATCCCATGCTGTTGCATTGTTTGCTTGAACATGTTGGAGGTGAAATTAGATCCCTGATCAGACTGAATCTCCTCCGGGTACCCGTACCTTGAGAAGTACCACAACAAGTTACTGACTACCATCTTAGCCATTCCATTTTTCATAGGGTATGCATCGGGGTATCTAGTGGCAATATCCATTATGGTTAACAAAAATTTATTTCCAGCCTTAGTGGGAGGGAGTGGACCAACCATGTCAACAATAATTTTACTAAAGGGTGGCCCAATCACAGGAATAGGGTGTAACGGAGCCTTAGGAATAACTTGGTTCGGTTTCCCGACACGTCGACAAATATCACATGAGTTTATCCATGACTGCACATGAGACTTCATCCCCGGCCACCAAAACAATTTCCCCAAAGCCGCCACCGTTTTCTTGGCACCCAAATGTCCTGATAATGGAGAATCATGAGCCAACCTAAGCAAACTTTCCCTGCAGCCCTCTGGCACGACCAGCTGGTCAACTGTACCTGATCCGCCCTCCCAGTTCCTTTTAGGATCTTGATATCGGTGGTATAAAATTCCATTAACGAAAAAAAAAATCCCCTGCCTTTGCATCCCTATCTTCTTCTAACTCCACAGCCCCATTGGTACACTGCAAAACCTCTGGATCCTCTAATTGCAACTTTCGAATGTCTGTGGGAGCCAACATGTCTAACTGCTTGGTCAACAACTCATGCCCTCCCCCAACATCCAACTTAGACATCCGGTTTTCTCGCTGCTGTCTCTGAGTCTCTGCCTCCTCCACTACTTTATCAACTGTGTTAGGCACTGGAGTTACAACAGACTCGGTCAAAGGTCCTGCTATTGGGTCTTTTGGGAGAGCCACTGGTTCTAAACTCTTCAAACTTTTCCCAGCCTTCCGCTTCTCCTTAATTCCCTTCCTCCGCTGTTCTGTGGCCTGGGAAATAGGCTGTGATACCTTAAATGCTTGGGAACGAGTTACCACACATGCCATCTGTTGGTGTTGACAACTCACTACCCACTCTTGTTCCTCCCTACTCACGTCAGCCGGCCTCTCGGCAACGACTAAGGGTGGAACTTCTAAAGTAGGCACCGCAAAGTCGTTGCCGAGAAGAAGGTCGACGCCCTCCACTGGCAATTTCTCAACGATCCCAACATCTAAGTCCTTAATCACACCATCAACTTCCAGCTTCACACGAACCAACGGGTATGACCTGGTCGCAATAATACCCTGAACAACAACCACCCGTGCCGCATTAATTGGTCGCCCCGTGAAATTCTTCAAAAGTGTCTGTGAAGCTCCAGTATCACGCAAAACTTCCACCTTATGCTGGCAACCCGCCCAACTTACCCTACCGGTCCCTCTATGGGCGCAAAAGACATTACGGACAGGGGACGAGCCTTCCTGAGTCTTATACATAGCCTGTGACCCTGCCGCTGGCAAACTACCCTGGGTAAATCCAGACGACATTTCAGCCACACCTATGCTGCGCACCAAAGACACGGCTGCAGTTGGCGGCTTACTAGGACAAGACTTTGCATAATGCCCCTTCTTTCTACAATGAAAACATTCCACTTCCCCTATCGGTCTCTTCCGATAAGGGGCGGAGTTCTGACCCTTCTGTAATGGGACGGCTGTAGTCTTTGGTTCAGTCCTGGTATCTTGACTTTTAAACTGAGGTTTATATCTATAGTGATTGTCCTGAGCTCGAGGGTTTGGAGTATCGCGCCCCTTGGGAACTGCATCAATACGCTTTACAGATTCACATCCCCTGATTAGCGACAACCTGAGGTCAGCCATCTCAGCTGCCTCTTGAAGAGTTCTTGTTTTTTTTTCTTTAATATTTAAAGTCATTTCTGCACCAGTACACTTATAAAACTGCTCGAGCAGAAACAGCTCAGTCAACTGTTCTGCCGTCTCAGCTTTCTCAGAACGTGTCCAGTTTTTAAGTGCATCTTTTAAGTCCCGGGCATGTTCAAGAAAGGTCGCCTCCCTAGTCTTTGTAACACCCCGAAACTTCAATCGATATGTTTCCGGTTGCAACTCGTATGCCCGTAGGACAGCTCTCTTCAATTCTGGGTAGTCAATGCAAGACTCTAAAGGCAGTGCATCATAAGCCTTCAGACCCTTACCCGTAAGTCTTGAGGAGACTAGAGCTGCCCACTTCTCTTCAGGCCAATTATGCTCCCTACACTTCTTCTCAAAACGATTAAAAAATTCTGTGACTTCAGTTTCACTAAATACCGGCACCAATTTGACTAAGTGGGCCAAGGACTGTTCTCTTACTTGGCCCTCACAGCCCATCCGAGTCCCTGTCGACTCTGCACGAGTCTTATCTAAATCTAATTTAGCACAATATTTCTCCGAGTCGTACCTAAGCTCAGCCTCATGCCTCCTGGTCTCATCCTCTTGCCTCCTAACCTCAATCTCATGCCTCCTAGTCTCATTCTCCTGCTTCCTAGCCTCAATCTTAGCAAGCTCAAGTCTAAATACCATATCTGGAGACAGGCAGGAAGAGGGAGCTGCCACTACTGAAGGAGGGGGGGCAAAAACTGGGGAACCACCACGTGCACCACCCGAGGGCACTCCAATCTGCCAATTCTCATCCCTCTGTGGGAGAGTGCTAACCTCCGGTAACTGAGTGGACGGCACTGTGGGAGTCGAGTGAGAGGGGATCTGGGGAGGAACCCCCCCAAACGCCCTCTCCTCCGAAACCCCATGTCGCCCACGCAACACCCAGGAAATCAGCTCCCCCTTGGACATCCCTGCTACATTGGAAATGCCCAAAACCTTGGCTATCAGGTGCAAGCCACAAACATCCACCCCAGTCAGCCTCTCCTCCGTCACGTGGTACCGCTTACTCACAAAAACTCTAGCATCCTCCTCACTGGTTACTAACGGCACACCTTCAAATGACATCTCTCGCTCATCGTCAGTGCTAATGCACGACATACTGAAGTCCACAAAAAAATTCTCGAGACAAAAGTGTTAAACTTCCTATGCAAGCACTAATTACTAAATTAACTGGAGTCTCTTAAATGCTTTACTAATTGCCATACAAAACAAATATTCTTCAATATGCACGCTAAAATACAAACAAACAAATGTTGTACAACTCTGCAAAAATTTATACTGTTCACAAAATCCTAAGCAAGGTCGCCATTTGTTACGAACTGGCACTCGGGTACACAAGGGCTCTCAATCAGGACTCGAATACGGCTCGCTGCCACAACGGAAACACACGATCCCAACCCCTGAGTACTGCCAGCCGAACAAAAAACACCAATACCCTCCAGAGTTCAATCTGCTATAACGGGGTATACAAGAACTCGGTACTAGTGTTCAACAACAGACTAATAAAGAGACAGGAATTATCTAGTCTGGTCAACAATCAAACAATGAAGTAAGAAACAACAACACCAAAGAATAGTGTTGGCTGAAGCCGAAGTAATCCACCCTTGACTATGAACTTAAGAAGTCCACCACCCTCTACTTCGGATCGGCACTATTACGTTACGTTAATTAATAGTCCTTAAGCATCGAGCAAGGAATCTTCTGAAAAAAGTTAGATGCTTCTCGGATGCTCGTAAGAAGTACGTATCGGATTTTGAACAGTAATTCAATAAGCAAAAACACTGGCAATTAAATACTATTAAAGGCTTAAATTGGCATAAGAATAATTAAAAGAATATGCAATAGTAAATGGCAAACATTAAAAAGAAGTACTCCGCAAATGCAACGGCAATAGCCTACTCGGATTGTGCTCGTGGGCCACTAATCACTAAAGTAGCCAAGCTTGCAACACATGAAATCAATAGTGCATAAACAATATCATACATAAGGAAAGCTTCAATACTATTCTGTATCTACTAATCGAGTAAAGTCTAGCTGGGGTACTGTGGGCAAAAGGTAGCAGTGACTGAGCAAAAACGGCTTGTAGCCTAGCGAAGTCCTCACGACTGTTTAAAGTATTACGTTTAAACTAACAAGTGCACTTTGAGAAATCCAGATCCCTTGTATCTGGTTTTCTCCCGGCTCCTTGACAAAGTAAAAACAAACTGTTAATAAAATACAGGGTGGTTAGGCTCTTGCCCTCACGCACTGTAAATTATTAACTCAACACAGTCAGCCGCGAAGACAACCTAGGCTTCACTGAACCGAAACGAGTATGCAGGTTTATCGCTTAACCACTGCATCAAACAACAACTCGTAACACAGGAAAGCCTTACCCCAGTCTAGCATTACCTAGACTAGCAGAAAACAGGAATAATAATAATAACACACAGGGAAATGCATATACAAGTGCAACAAACATAAATCAATCCTATTCTAAGTCAACCCTTCCAAAATAGGCTATCTAATAGGCAAGTATCTCGTGAGAACTCAAGCGATAATACGTTGGCTGGCTAGCTCTGCACCAACGGGACCATGGAAGTTAAACAGGGCAGGGAAAAGAGGAGATAAGAATGTAAGGTAGTAGAGAAAGTTCCCATCAGTCAGAAGAATATATATAGTTAGCAAGGGAAATGAGAAGTCGCTCTGCCTAATGAGTTCTGTTGAAAAAATGGCTAGACTTCCCTTTTATACCCGGCCCTCTATTGAGCCCAACGTGAACTACTAAGGACCGCCCACTGACAACCATTACGTAATTTCTCTCTCTCCTCTGGGATACACAAAGGCTCCCCTAGCACTGAGGGAGGGAGGAATGCGAGTGAGTTAGGCCTACCTCCTGCCTGGCGTACCCACTGACCCCTAACTGTGGCTGTTTCTCTTCCCATCATTACAAATAAGTTTTACTCACAATACTTATAACTAATGATATAAAATAGAACTCGTTGACTCAGATGAAAACAAAATACATATTCATAATACTTATAGTACAACGGCTCACATGAACTAAGTTAGGAAACTCTACATAGACTACAGCCAAAGTTCCTGCCCTGACGATCCTAGCGAGAGTGGGGCATGACTAGGCGTTCTGTACAGCATGCTCACACGTGGACATGCGTCACAGTGGGATTGATGGTGATAGTAGTGATGATGGTGATAATAGTAGTGATGATGGTTGTAGTTGTATTGATGATGATGACAGTAGTGATGATGATGACAGTAGTAGATATGATGGTGACAGTAGTAGATATGATGGTGACAGTGACTAGTAGTAGTGATGATGGTCATAATAGTAGTGATGATGGTGACAAGTAATGATGATAGTTGTAGTGATAATAATGACAGTAGTGATGATGGTAGTGACAATGGTGTGAGTATTAGTGATGGTGAGTATAGTAGTGATGATGGTGAAAGTTGTAGTAATGATTACAATAGTTGTGATGAAGATCATAGTAATGGTGATGATGGCAGTAGTAGTGATGATGGTGACAGTAGTAATGGTGATTGTAAGATGGTGGTGATGATAGTAGTAATGATGGTTGATAGTTGTAGTATCAATGATGATAGTAGTGATTAACCCGTGGAGCCCCGGCTAGTTTTGTAATGTTTGCGCACCAGAACCCGGCCGGTTTTCAAAAAATGGTTTTATTCCAGAAACAATAGCGAATGGGTTAGGAATGAAGGAAAAACCACGAAAAACCGCTCAAAAAGCTTAAAAAATGGTCCTACAGAGCCCCCGAAAACGGATTTTATAAGAGTAAAAAATTGAAGGCAATTATCCCAAAAAACAGGTTTTTGCGCGCTCGCGCGCACGCACGTGGACTTTGAGAGTTTTCAACCATCGGCACGGTTGCGTGGGATACGTACACAGTTCCCATACAAATCTGAGCCCTCTTGAGTGGCTACACCTGAGGTTACGGTCGGCGCAATTAGGGTGACGCGCCAGGCGCGTCTCTGGGGCTGTGCGTTACATACATCGCCGACGCGTCAGGCGCGTCGCTGGGGCTGTACGGGTTAAGATGGTAGTGACAATGGTGACAGTAGTAGTGATGATGGTGAGAGTAGTAGTGATGATTGTAATTGTACTAGTGATGATGATCATAGTAATGGTGATGATAACAGTAGTTGTGATGATTGTGGCAGTTGTAGTGATGATGGCAGTAGTAGTGATGATTGTGATTGATGATGGTATTAGTAGTGATGATGGTAACCCATCCCAGAGTTGGGTATGCTGTTTTGATTTTGGGCTAAACGGCACATCTACTTTATTATCAACTCTGCGTAAGCAGAGTGGTATCGCCCCCCGTATAGTGGTACGTGCCGGCTGAAATGTCTGTCTGTCTGTCCGATAACTCCTCCTAGACCGTTCGACGGATTTTCACCAAACTTCAGACGAACCTTCGGTGCGTGAATGCGACGATAATTATAAAAATATTTTTTGAATTTATGCAATAATTTTGATTTTAGGTTAAAACAAATTGTTTCTTCCGCCCCCTCCCCCCTCCCCCCGTTCTGGCGTTCTGTGTGCCCCGAAGGGGCTCACACACAGAAAGCATTTGTTTTGGGGCCGAAAACATCTCGCCCCGCATCTGTTAGGTTAAGTTGACAATAGAAGTGATGGTAGTAATAGTGGGGATGATGGTAATAGTAGTGATGATGGTGATAATAGTAGTGATGATGGTTGTAGTTATAGTGAGGATGATGACAGTAGTGATGATGATGGTGATAGTACTAGTAGTAGTGATGATGGTCATAATAGTAGTGAAGATGGTGACAAGTAATGATATTTGTAGTGATAATGATGACAGTAGTGATGATGGTAGTGATGATGGTGACAGTATTAGTGATGATGGTGAGTAGTAGTGATTATGGTGAACACTGTAGTGATGATGCCAGTAGTAGTGATGATGAGAGTATGAGTGATGATGGTAAGAGTAATAGTGATGCCTATAATAGTAGTAGTGCTGATGATTGTAATGGTGATTGTGACTAGTGATGATGGTGACCCATCGCAGATTTGGGTATGCCGTTTTAATTTTGGGCGAAACGGCACGTCTACTTTATTTCATGTGTGAACCATTAGCCAAATAAGCCATTTCATTTTGTTATTTATCTGAATACAATAACTATAAATTTACTTCTGTGTTGTCCTTACATCCTCTGCATGTTTGTGTGTGTGTGTCTGTGTGAATATATTCTCTATCCAGTTAAGTTAGGATCCACGTTCACTCAGGCCTAAACCCAGCAAAAAGCCAGGTACATTAACTTTGAGATTTTAAGAAGTTCCCTCCAATAAGTTTGGCGATATTAAGACTTTTTGTACCATTTAGGTTTCTATTATATTTCCCTGGCGAGCGATAGCGAGCCTGTAATTTTGGAGGAACTAGCCTCCAGCCGGGACAGTTTTCTACCAAAAAATTTAAAAAATATATCTCGAAGGGGGATCATGAGGATAATTTACTAAGCTTATTGGAGGTCTAGGGAGGACACTAAAACAATAATAAATACACAAATCAATAATATAATAAATAAAACCTACCCCCTTAAGTAAAGAGGAGCGAACCGGCAAGAATATCAGGCAATGTATCTCGGGTTTACCTTCCCGCTTTCTCTGTTAGTCTGTCTCTGTCTGTCTCTGTTAACTGTTGGGGGCCTCGGAGGGTCAGGCAACAACGTAACGTACCATACCATAATAATACCTTAAATACCATAGTATAACATAACACCATATCATAACATACCATAAGATATAGCACAGCACATCCATTATATAGCATAGCACAATACAACATAGCGTGATGCAACATAGCATAGCAAATCATAGCATATAATAACATCAAACTATAACAAAACATTGCATAGCATAACATACCACAACATAGCAGAGCAAAACATAGACTTGTATAGCATAACATAACATTATATGGTATCACATCATATAAAATGACCTAATATACCACACATAACATGACTACTGACAGGTGACAGAGTTACTGGGGCATGTGGAGTTTACCTGATATCCTTAGTGTACCCCTTACCTGATCTGATCGTATAACTTGGGTCCTAACTCTTGCATGTGTAATACACTATACTATACTATAAGATATTTTGCCCGGCTTATACAAGAGAAATAACGAAGTTTTCTGTGCTATGTGCTGACGTCAATCGCAAAATATTCTAGAAACGATTACATTAATAATCATGGAACTTCGAAAACAAGCCACTACTTCTAGAGCAATAGTCGAATTTTTATGACAACGTGAACTTATAGGAAAGTGAAGTTTATACATTTCAGAAAAGGACTTGGAAAGTTCAATAGAAAAAGAAAAAAACTATATTATGACGATGTGGAGTAATGGTGTGAGGTGGAGTGGTGGTTTGAGATGGAGTGGTGGAGTAAGAAGACGTATGAGAGGTGTACTGGCGTCATTCCTGTTCAGAAGATCCAGCACAGTCCACTTGAGGGGGCTTGGTGGTCGGTATCTCCTTCTGCTGTTGACTGCTTCTCTCCTGCTCTACTGCCACTCCTTCATCAACACCCCCACCAGCAGGAGCCAGAAGAGTGTTGCTACATCTGCTGAGCTACTGGAAACTGTCTATGCTCTTGATCATATGAGAAACGAGACAGTCTGTAATGAAGAGAATGATCCAGCTCAACTTGCCGGTACAACAGTCGCGCAATCAGAAATCCAACTGAATCAACCAGGAAACCTTCAAGATCCGTCAGAAAAACCGGACCAATCGGAAATCCAATTGAATCAACCAAAAGGTGACGTGGATCAACCGAGAAATGGATCCACACTCTCAACAGAAACAAGGGAGGCAAAACAAAGTGAGATATATAACATTCCCATAGATTCTGTAGTATTTTCGCCACACGTCAAGCCCCTGCATACACCACGTCTTTCGGGAGTCCCCTACTGCACGGTGAGTCTGGCTATGCTTTTTAACCCTTTGAGTACCAGCGATGTGTGTTATATTATATTCTAGCTATAATTAGACGGTATGATGCAGACCTCCATCAAATTAAAAAAAAAAACATCCATTAGATCCCCCTTCTAGATTAATTTGTAAATTTTGCGGTAGAAAAATGTCCCGGCCGAAGGCCGATTCTTCTAATATTACAGGCTCATTATCGTTCGCCAGGGAAAAAATCGACACCTAGATAGCACGAAAGGTCTAAATATTGACGAAGAAATGGGGCGAAAGATCTTAAAATCGACTAACTAATGGGACAAACATCTTAAAATCTGAAAACTAATGGGGCTAAACATGAGGGAGGAAGTGGTCCAGAAAACGGGAACATCCCCCCTTAATGGTAGTCAGATAATAAAGAAGAACTGCATCCTCGTACATTGAAAGGATTAAACTGCATACAATCGCCTAACGTTAGCCACAATACAGAGTCAACAAAGGCGTTACCGTACCGAAGGGGTTAAGCATCACAAAGCAACATTACTGGGAAATAAAAGTGGTAAAGCCTATCTCGATTAAACCACTGACTCTCACAGGTCCTTCCTAAGCTGAATGAAATGTTTTAATGACAGCCAAAAACAGAAGAAAGGCGCCGTTATACTGAATATAGTCAATAACCTTATCTGGTGCAGGGCGAGTATTTTGGACAAGCTATATTTCACTTTATAATTGTTTCATTTCAACAGGCGATTATAAGCCGTTTCACCCCAAAAAGGTGTTGATATGTTTTGAGCGAGTGATAGTAAGCCTGCAATCTAGGAGAAACCGGCCTTCGGCAGAACAACATTTCTACCGTAAAAAAAAAATAAAAAAAAATAAAATATATATATATATATATATATATATATTGTTACGTATCTTGATCCTCAAGTGGTTAACTTGATGAATCTAGATAGCACAGAGATATATATTAAGGTATCAGTCAGCTGAAGGCAAAACAAAAGTTAAATCTAATACAATTATTTTCTGTTGTTGCTTCCTTTCCTTTTGGATCTTAGGACTTGGTATCCTTTATTGACTGATACTCTTTAATTATGAAAAAACACTGAAACTAATTAAAGTCATGTAGTATTTATAAATAATAATTATTTAACCGAAGCTTAGTAGGCTATGGTTATGAACCTAATAAGTTATATCTAAAGAAGGACTATTAATTCTATAAAAGTCTTGAAAGATAAATATTAAAGTAAGAATATTTCTGTCTCTTACCCTCTTTGAAATGAATAAATAGTTTTCTTATATGTCCTTTTATTTATATTTAATGTAATTATTCTTGGTTCTTGTCTTACGTTAATAGTATTATATTATTATTATCATCAGGATTAATATCAAAGTCACATAAAAAGTTAGATATATATTTAACCCTTTACTGGCGGCGCGCATCATATGTCGAGTGAAAGAAATTTGGACTATGTGGCGCCTCACAACATAAGTCGTGTGGCAATTTCAGCACATAATGTTGCTGAGAGAGAGAGACAAGTGGTGGCAGGAGAGTAGCGAGAGTATGACTGCTCCAGACCACCGCGGTGGACCAACTGACATGAATCCCACCCTTCTCCACCCTCTCACACTCGCTACATAGTGAATTGTATGGGGAAAGTACCGAATTACATGGTTTTTGCACTCGTGTTGCGCAGTTGTTGCAAGAAAACTAGCGGTCATACAAGGATCGTTGTGGTGTCATTGGAAAGCTCTGTTTATGCCCTTTCAGGGATAGATACTTGTTTTACGCTCTGGGTCTTATTTAGACATGAAAATGATCACGTAAACAGCCCTATTTTGGGTAAAAACACCCCGCTGGTGGCTACATATTATTTACCACCTAGGCCGCTCTTTAGGTGTAAAATGTATTTCTTAACCACGTAACATTGAGGTTTGATTATGAGTAAATTAAGTTACAGGATCGCTTCATAGATTCGATTCAGGTCTCACTCAAATAATATGAAAAGCAAAATAATATTTTGAAGCTAAAAGAATTTTCTTCAGCTTAGGAAATCACTAGAAGTAACATTAAAACAGCCATGTTAGTCTAAGGCGATATTACTAATAAGAGAATAGTACCACCGTACTAAGCACCGTTAAGCAATGTAAGCTTAATTAAAAGAAAATGAAAGAACTCGTATGTATTAATATAAAACAATAGTATTACTTTCATCATAACCCAATTACTTAAAGAGTTGCTTTAGTCCACAAGTCAGTCAACTAAAATAGTTATGTACATAATAGTAGCGTTAACGTTAATTCCCAATCAAATAGTTAAGTACATAATAGTAGCGTTAAACGTTAATTCCCAATCAAATAGTTAAGTACATAATAGTAGCGTTACCGTTAATTCCCAATCAAATAGTTAAGTACATAATAGTAGCGTTAACGTTAATTCCCAATCACATATCTCACTAACCAACATAACGTAAGTGTTTACACCGAACACACTTAACACACACTTATATAATCTGACTGACAGTCACAAACCCATTATAATATTTCACCCTGTCTTCCTCCAGCTGCAAGTTCACCTTCCCCAACTCCAACTGAGACTGATTTGAATGCCCACTACTCGGGTCTTATATACTAAACAATGATGGTGTAGGAACGAATCAGGAGGCGGCGGGTAGTGCGCGCCCCAATCACAGCTCCTCGAGTTGCGTAGCAGGTGCGTGGTCCAATGTAGTCTCCTGGCGTCGATCATACGTCATAGCGTCGGGTCATCGAAGTAGTTTGCAGGGTCCCCTATGACGCACGCAGGTGTGAAGGCTTGTTTGCTGGTATGCGGACGAGCTGGTTTCCCACTCACTGGTTCGCTCGCTAGTCTGCTTCGCCGCTTGGGTAGTTTGGCACTCCTTCAACTCTTAATTCTAACTCTAAAATTAACATACAGGGCTCCGTATGTCAGACCTCCCCCCTAGAAAAGAGTTTAAGGAGTATAGTACATAATATTAAACATAATACATAAATAGATTCACCACCAGATTGGCAACAGCAAGATTATAATGAGGATATAAGAAGGAGATCACCCAAAGTAGGCAACGTCTCCAGGTACCACATCAGAACATAGCCGGAACGTAGCTGGAGCGCTATTCGAACTGCAAGGCATCTCACAGCTGAAGGCTTGACAGCGCACTACTAAAGCATGATATTTACCTCGCTACAAGGGAGAGCTAATTGCCAAAATCCTCTCATTAAATTAATCTTACTGCTGGATGAGGCCAACCCGGTAAATGTAATCTTTAACAGATACGTGATAGGCAATCGGCTAGCACGTTCCGGACCCCCTTAATATGTTTGACATCCAGGGAGTATTCCTGCAGCATCAAACTCCACCTGGTCAGTCATTGGTTTTTACTTTGGAACTTATGCAAAATTTTTAAGGGGTGATGGTCAGTATACACAGTGATGGCACCAGAGGCAGATTGCACATAGACAGCAAAGTATGGAAGGGATAAAATTAATACTAACAGCTCCTTCTCAATGACTGAATAGTTACGTTGAGCAGAATTTAATTTTTTACTGAAATAGCACACAGGATGCAATACTTCACAGTCGTCTTCCTGTAGCAACACTGCACCAACCCCGGTATTGCTCGCATCCACTGCTAGGGAAAAAGATCTGTTAAAATCAGGAGCTCGGAGTACAGGATAATTAGATAATATATTTGGTAGCAATAAAGGCCTCCTCACATTCAGAGGACCACTCAAACTTCACATCCTTACGGAGAAGATCTGTCAGGGGAGCTGTCAACTTTGAAAAATTTAAGATGAAACGCCTATAATAACCAATCATGCCTAGGTACCTTTGGATATGTTTCTTAGTGCTAGGAGTTGGGAATTCTAGGATAGACTCTACCTTTGCTTGAGGAGGTGCAACCTGCCCCTGACCTACCGTATATCCTAGATACTGGACCGTACTCTTTACAAAGGTGCATTTCTTAAGATTAACCACCAGATTGGCATCAGCAAGATTTAAGAACAGCAATCTAAGTTGGTAAAGATGCTCCTCCCATGACTGTGAAAAGATAAGAATATTATCGATGTAGACAACGCACCCAGGTACCCCTTCAGTCACCAAATTCATGAGGCGCTGGAATGTAGCTGGAGCGTTTTTCAAGCCATAGGGCATTACGTTACAGCAGAAGGCTTGATTGTTGACTACAAAGCATGATATTTCCCTCGCTCTAGGGGTGAGAGCTACTTGCCAATATCCCTTCATTAAGTCAATCTTGCTGAAATAGGTGGCTGTACCAATCTGGTCAATGCAGTCGTCGATCCGTGGCAGTGGGTAGGTATCGTTCTTTGTGACAGCATTGACTTGCCTATAGTCCATACATAACCTATGGCTCCTGTCTGGCTTTGGCACAAGTATGACCGGACTACTCCACTGGCTTAAGGCCCTTGTGATCAGCTCGTTAGATAACATGAAGTCAAGCTCGACCTGCAGTATACTCCTGCGTTGTGGCGAGACACGGTAGGGGGATAGTTTAATGGGAGTTGCATCCCCTACGTCGATGTCGTGCACGGCCAAAGAAGTGAGCCCTGGAGTATCACGGAACACACTGGGAGACTGAGATAAAACAGAGATTAGTTGGTTCGCTTGATCAGAGGGAAGATGACATAGTTTAGATGGTAATTCCCCCCAAGCTACTGAATTATACTGAAAGTTGGATAGGCTACATGACAAGTCAAAGTCTGCATGGATACCTTCAGGCTCTGGTACAGTCTGTTGCGGGCCAGTACGAGAACTGAAGACTTCGTCCGCACCAGGCTGTCCACAGGTCCTGACATTCACTGCCACAGTGGGAGAATCTGGAGGAGAGGAATCAGGGGACCTATGGTAGGGTTTCAACATATTTATATGGAATACTTGCGTGGGCTTTCTCCTGTCTGGGGTAGTTACTAGATAATCGGTAATGCTCACCCTCCGAATGATCTTATATGGGCCCCTGAACTTGGGAGATAAAGGTTGGCCAAAAAGGGGGAGCAGGACCAAAACCTCATCACCGGGCTGAAACTCCCTCTCACAGGCTTTTCTGTCATACCAGGTCTTCATGGAGCTTTTAGCCACTGTCAAGTTTTGAGCTGCAAACTCACATGAGGATCTCAGCCGGGTTTTGAAATCTGAAACATACTTGAGGTTTTGGTTCCCCTCCTGGCCAACTAGGCTATCCTGCAATAGTTGCAAAGGACCTCTTACCTGGTGACCGAAAACTAGCTCATTAGGGGAAAATCCCAGGGATTCAGTTGGAACCTCACGAGTAGCAAATAAAAGAAAAGGTACCCCCTTATCCCACTCAACTCCGGTCTCTGTACAATATTTATGCAACATTCCTTTTAATGTCTGATGATATCGTTCGAGAACCCCTTGACTCTCTGGGTGGTAGGTGCTAGACTCAACATGCTCGATACCCAACTCCTTCAGGGACTGCTGAAAAATGTTAGAGGTAAAATTAGTTCCTTGATCATTCTGGTGAAGAATTTGAGCAGTTCCTTGATGACAGTTGGAGCAGAGGTAGTCCTTAAGGGTATAGCCTCTGGGTAGCGAGTTGCCATGTCCATAATAGTTAATAAATAATTGTTACCTTGTGAAGTCTTAGGCAATGGGCCTACAATGTCCACTACCACCCGAGTAAAAGGATTCTCGAAGACGGGCAAGGGCACCAGAGGATGTACAGGCACCTTCTGATTGGGTTTTCCTGTCATCTGGCAAGTGTGACACACTCTACAAAACTCCACTACATCTGCACGCATTCCTGGCCAGTAAAAGTGGGCTCTGATTCTGTCTAGAGTTTTTCTCACACCTAGGTGTCCTGCCAATGGTATACAATGTTCCATTTCCAAGATATCTCTATGACAAGGTTTGGGGACTACTACTTGATGGACGTCCCTGGCCCCGTCATCGATTGGTCTGTGTGGCGGTCTCCATCTATGCCACAATACTCCTCCTTTGAGGTAGAAACATTCACCACCCTCCTTCTCACATTCCTCTTCACTCACGGACCTGGTAGCTAACTCCTTGCATTCACTATCATCTCTCTGTAGCTCTACCAGGCCACTAGGACAATTTGGAGGGGTTTCATGGTCATCGTTAGGGTCAAGATGAGCCATAAAGGTGTCAGATAAATCCACCTCAGTCACATCATCAGGCACAGTTGGAGCGGCATTCACACTCTCATCATCCCTTTCATCAACTCTTACATTCGGTACATTTCTGTCTGAGGGAACTGCTGCTTGAGACATTGAACGTGTTACAGCACACACAGGGAAAACTGTTGGCATCTCCTTTTCGAGCTCACCGGTTAGTGGCTCGTTAACAGGGGAAAGTGACAAAATGGGGTCTGGTCGGACCTTCTCACCTGCTACATCATTCCCCAAAAGGAGTGTTACCCCAGGCACAGGGATATCTTGGGACCTACACAAAGCTATGGTGGCCTCACCCTGTAGTAACTCACATTCAATTTCGCCTTTTACCAAGTGTGCATAAAATTGGCCTCCAGTACCTCTCATTACAACTGGTTCGCCAGGTGGGCACTCAGTGTAAGGATTCACCATGAGGGTGCTAGTAGAACCTGTGTCTCTCAGAATGTTTACCTCATGCATGCAACCATTTAAACTCACGTTGCCAGATGAAATAAAGGGACGGAAACTGTCCTGCACTGATGGTGAAATTATTATTGGCTTAACCCTAGTGGGTTGCACCACACATGCTACTACACCCCTGTCTAGATGATATACGTTAGCTGCTAGGTACTCCTTCTGTCGGGAGTCCTGCATTAAAGGAACTTTTGGTGCTAGGTACTCCTACTGTCGGGAGTCCTGCATTAAAGGAACATATGGAGTTTGAGATACGGCACCAACTGTCTGCCCCGATCTCTCTGTTCTCTCCTTGGCCCAGCACTGATAAGCTAGGTGGCCTCTCTTGCCACAAAAAGTACATACTTTAGGGGATACGGGAACGTTCCCTCTTTGAGCATTACTATTATTTTGGGGCCCACCTCTGTTACCATTGCCCTGAGTCGCATTTTTAGTTGGGGGAACAATTCTATTTTGGCTAGCTGGGGAAGACGTCACAGGCTTGTGACTGGGTCTGTCAGATTTGTGATTGGGATACTTAAAATTAGAACTAGAATTATCGTAGGGCTTCTTTCCACGAAATTTGTTGTTGAGCACGTATGTGTCAGCCATGTCAGCGGCGTCGGCAAGACAATCTACCTTTTTCCCCCTCAAATGATAGGCTACAGAAGAATCAATTTTCCATAGGAAATTTTCGAACAGGACCAACTCCTTCAGATCGTTGTAGCTTGTGACTTTCTTACTCTTGACCCAATGATTGAAAGGTTTAGTCATGGTCCTGGCGAATACCTTATGGGTTTCTTCTACTTTCTTCTGGTTTTTACGGAAAGATTGCCTGTAAGCCTCAGGCTGCAATTGATAGGTTTTTAGGATAGCTTCTTTGAGATTGTCATAATCCTGCCTAACTTCTGCTACTTCTGACAAATACGTGGCTCGAGCCTGTCCTGTCAAAACGGTTTGTAACATAAAAGGCCATTGATCTCTTGTCCACTTCATACCTCCAGCAACTTCCTCAAACAAAACAAAGAAATCCTGCATATTATCCTCAGTGAAAGGTGGAATGACACTAGTCGTAGTCAATCCCAGAGGGGGAGCAATTAAGGGAGCATTTGTATTGACATTTAGTTGAGCCGTACGATATTGATATTCATATTGTTCGGTCGTTGCTCTGGCTTGTTCGGCATTTAGTCTGGCTTGTTCGGTCTTTGCTTCGGCATTTATTCTGGCTTTTATGCTGGCTTCTTCGGTATTTGCTTTGGCTTGTTCGGCATTTATTCTGGCTAGTTCTAAGTCGGTATTTGCTTTTATTCTGGCTAGTTCTAATATTTGATCACCGGTCAAACCAGGTGGCAATTGTTCATCAAGTTGGCTAGGTTTACTCGGGATCGTCACCCTCCTCGCCTTCTACAGGGAACAGGTGGGTTTTTATGGTCTGAGCCACCTCTACTTTGTACATGTTTGAGACAGTTAATTGGAGATGTGAGGCAAGCACTTTCAGTTCGGATTTTGACAGACAGTCAATATCAGGGGCTGTGGGGTCTGATTCTATGAAAACTCGAGCATCTTAGTCATTAATTAGATGAGGCATGATTAATATTTGATTTTTAAGTAGTGAAACGGTAATGAAACTGAGTGAAACTGTATGAAACGAATCCTGGCGAGGTCGCCACTCTTCTGTTACGTATCTTGATCCTCAAGTGGTTAACTTGATGAATCTAGATAGCACAGAGATATATATTAAGGTATCAGTCAGCTGAAGGCAAAACAAAAGTAAAATCTAATAAAATTATTTCCTGTTGTTGCTTCCTTTCCTTTTGGATCTTAGGACTTGGTATCCTTTATTGACTGATACTCTTTAATTATGAAAAAATACTGAAACTAATTAAAGTCATGTAGTATTTATAAATAATTATTATTTAACCGAAGCTTAGTAGGCTATGGTTATGAACCGAATAAGTTATATCTAAAGAAGGACTATTAATTCTATAAAAGTCTTGAAAGATAAATATTAAAGTAAGAATATTTCTGTCTCTTACCCTCTTTGAAATGAATAAATAGTTTTCTTATATGTCCTTTTATTTATATTTAATGTAATTATTCTCGGTTCTTCTCTTACGTTAATAGTATTATATTATTATTATCATCAGGATTAATATCAAAGTCATATAAAAAGTTAGATATATATTTAATAATTAGTTAAATGTATTTCTTAACCACGTAACATTGAGGTTTGATTATGAGTAAGTTAAGTTACAGGATCGCTTCATAGATTCGATTCAGGTCTCACTCAAATAATATGAAAAGCAAAATAATATTTTGAAGCTAAAAGAATTTTCTTCAGCTTAGGAAATCACTAGAAGTAACATTAAAACAGCCATGTTAGTCTAAGGCGATATTACTAATAAGAGAATAGTACCACCGTACTAAGCACCGTTAAGCAATGTAAGCTTAATTAAAAGAAAATTAAAGAACTCGTAAGTATTAATATAAAACAATAGTATTACTTTCATCATAACCCAATTACTTAAAGAGTTGCTTTAGTCCACAAGTCAGTCAACTAAAATAGTTAAGTACATAATAGTAGCGTTAACGTTAATTCCCAATCAAATAGTTAAGTACATAATAGTAGCGTTAAACGTTAATTCCCAATCAAATAGTTAAGTACATAATAGTAGCGTTACCGTTAATTCCCAATCAAATAGTTAAGTACATAATAGTAGCGTTAACGTTAATTCCCAATCACATATCTCACTAACCAACATAACGTAAGTGTTTACACCGAACACACTTAATTATTAACACACACTTATATAATCTGACTGACAGTCACAAACCCATTATAATACTTCACCCGTCTTCCTCCAGCTGCAAGTTCACCTTCCCCAACTCCAAATGAGACTGATTTGAATGCCCACTACTCGGGTCTTATATACTAAACAATGATGGTGTAGGAACGAATCAGGAGGCGGCGGGTAGTGCGCGCCCTAATCACAGCTCCTCGAGTTGCGTAGCAGGTGCGTGGTCCAATGGAGTCTCCTGGCGTCGATCATACGTCATAGCGTCGGGTCATCGAAGTAGTTTGCAGGGTCCCCTATGACGCACGCAGGTGTGAAGGCTTGTTTGCTGGTATGCGGACGAGCTGGTTTCCCACTCGCTGGTTCGCTCGCTAGTCTGCTTCGCCGCTTGGGTACCGATACAAAGGTCAGCCCTGTGGATCTGCACGGGCTGCGGGCGGGTTCTAAAGAAGAAGAAGAAGAAGAAGAAGAAGGGTAGTTTGGCACTCCTTCAACTCTTAATTCTAACTCTAAAATTAACATACAGGGCTCCGTATGTCAGAATATATATATATATGTATATATATATATATATATACTGTATATATATATATATATATATATATATATATATATATATATATATATATATATATACTGTATATATATATATATAGTATAGTATATAATAATACTGTATATTGAATAGGGTCTGGGGGCGTTTACTAGTTTGAAAGGGGTCTGTGGAGGTGCATTTCTTAGTCCAGGGGACAAACTAAAAATACGTCGGTCAAGAATGCTTGGATTCATCTAAGCTCTCAATAATAATTAAATACAACGATAATGATAATAAGGCCGGTTCCTCCTAAATTACAGGCTCGTTATAGCTCATCAGGAATAAGTCAAAACCTTAATGGCACGAACAGTCATAACATTGACAAAGAAAGGGGGCGTCAAAACTAGTGGGGCTACAAATGAGGGAGAAGAGGGGCCCGAACATCCCCCTTAATACATATAACCCTTTCAGTATAGGGTGACACCATTCTTGATCTTAGTTTGATATCATTAAACATTTTTATTCAGTTTTGGAATAAGCTGTTTGTGCTAGAGGGTTAATTGAGATCGTTATTCCTCCCTTCCATTCCCAGAGATTATTTCTAAGCTGCACATGAATTCGCCTAATAACAACATAAATAATATGTGAAATAGCGTCATACGTATGTGTTGAGAGAGAGAGAGAGAGAGAGAGAGAGAGAGAGAGAGAGAGAGAGAGAGAGAGAGAGAGAGAGAGAGAGACAGAGAGAGAGAGAGAGAGAGAGAGAGAGAGAGAGCAGCCGCAATATAAACAAACTTGACCCGTGGCTTCCTGAAGACCCGTTAGTCACAGGTATCCCAGCTTTCACCTCCCTACACACCCACCTATTACCCTATAAATAAGAACATATAAAAAACGGGAGTCTGTAGAAAGCCTATTGTCCCACACAAGGCAGATCCTTTTCACACCCAGCCCAACACCTCCACGTGCCTATTTAATTTTATCTTGGAGCTTTCTATCATGCTACGACATTTCTCCCAAACCAGTGCTTGTCTATATATTTTCTGAAACGAATGTTATCCAATTTAAAACCATTTGTTCGAGTGTTATTGCTATCACTGTGTTTCAGTATATATTTCATGTCTCCTTTATTAATCCCACTTACCCACTTGAACACCTCTATCATACCCCCTCAAACTATATGTTTATTTAACGAATGCAAGCCTAGTTTTTTCACCTTCTTCATATGGAAGATTATTAGTAGTATGGATAATTTTTGTCTTTCTTCGTTGTACTGCTCCCAAGGAATCCATGTCTATTTTGTAATAAGGACACCAAATAGCTAGTAAGCCTAATTTGGTGGGGTTCATTATGAGAACTATTCAATTTCAGACCTTAAGATAAATATAGAGTGTAAGTTGTGGCGGTGTTCCATGACTCTTGACTCTTGACTTAACACCTGAACGATGTACGGCTCATATATCACTCTGAAGTGAAATATGTGTTGGGCTTATCTATTCAATCTATATTTTATTAATTTCACCACAACACCATACACCTCCAATGAAATTAATGAAAGCATATACTGTATGTGATCCACCGTGATTCGAACCTGGATTACCACACATATTTTTAGACACCTTATCAATTTGAAGATACATAAATTTATTGTCGAAAAAAAATAGTTCAGCCTGAGTAAATACTCATCAGTGTGCTTAATATAGTAGAACTGTAATTCTAGATTTTTTTTTATTGATTTTTTTTAGGGGGGGGGGGGGAGCCTTAAGCCCGCGTCATACAGAGGCCGAACGTGGGGTGACAAACTCCCGAATAGGATGACTTGCATTTTGTAACCGAATTCAGCCGAGTGTCCCGATTTTTTTTTAAGACGAACATCCCCCGACAATGCCCCAAACGAGTTCAGAATATAAATCGATAGTCAAGAATGACTTACGACAAAGAACAGAACAACTCCCGAACATGACTCGAACTTAAACCGATGATGCCCAGATCATAAGCCGACCATAACCCGATTCAGCCGACCTTTTTCGAATAAGTTACGATGATCAGCCGACCTTCAACGATGATAAGCCGACACCCAACCGATATAGAAGAACTTATTCAGAACGCCAACCGAATATGACGAACATGAGACGAACATCACGAATGTGGGAAGACCACCTGTACTTGCCCTATAAAATAGATGGGTGGGCTCACACCCACACCAGTCGCAACTCAGTGCTCAACACGGCAACATGGCAGGCAGGATGAACCACCCGGAGCTCGCACCACCCTGTGAGGTCATGGTTGAAGAATTGGAGAAGGCCAACCAGTTCCAGGAGATTGTAGTTGCCCACCTCAACTATCAGCTACTCTGCCACACCCTCCTGAAGCACCAGCGGGCCCGCCGTGTACGACCCAGGAAACCACGGAGCTGCAACGTCAAGCCTTGGATAGCCCAGAGAGCCACCCACAGACACTACCACCAATTGTTGAAGAAGCTAATGGAAACCGACAGGATCACATACAAGTACTATCTCCGTATGGACGAGGAGCTTTTCAATGAGATAGTAAGCCGTGTGACACCCCGGATCAAGAAGGAGAAAACCAACTGGAAGAAGCCCCTGGAGCCTGGTTTGCGAGTTGCCATGACTCTACGTTTCTTGGCACTCGCCCCTCGCTTGGGTGACGCCCCCCTTCTATCTGGTGTGTCGTGTGCAAATCTGGGGATGCTCTGGCGTTCCCACATGGACCCACGTGGGACTGCACCTACCATGCCGATACATCGGCTTGTGTTCTGGGGAGATTCGACTTGTGTTCGACTTGTGTTCAAGTTATTCGGCTCGTGGTTGGCGCAATATCGTGTTTAAACCCGATACATCGACCAAGCATTCACGATTATTCGTTGCTTTCTCTGGACTTTATCATATTTTGTGCTGGAAATTCGTATCTCGTGTGGGTTATATTCGGTTCATTGTCTGGCAATATTCTGGAATAGGAGAGATACATCGTCATTTCATCCGGGTATTATCGGCTTTTGTTCGGGATATGTTCTGGTCATGTTCTGGTTGTTCGTGTGAACATCGTCAATGAAAATCAGAACCGAACATGACCAGAATTAGAAGAACGTAACTCAAATATAAGTCAAATATAACCCGAATATAAGCTGACCATCAGCCGACCATTTTATAACGTTTTTTTGACCCGATTTATCTTGAAAAGTTAACGCATGCACTAACTTTTTGCCGAACCCCCGGATATTCGCCTACACCCATGAACATCCCCAGAACTTCCCCAGACTAATCAGGATCATTAGCCGACTTGATCCGATTACACCAGAACCGGGTGAAATTTGATTTTTTTATTGCAAATCTTCCTATTCGGGGAGTTTGTCACCCAACGTTCGGGGACTGTATGACGCGGGCTTTACTAGCGACCTAGATGTGTGTGATTTGTTGTATTTATTTAATTATTTATTTATATATTTATTCTATTTTATATATATACCGGTATATATATATATATATATATATATATATATATATATATATATTTTTGTTTTAATGTTGTGTTGTGTTGTCCCTGTTCTGTCTCTGTCTCGAGTCGGCCACCCCTAGCTATGGGGTATGTGCCTGAGTATATATATATTTTATTTATTTTTTCTATGTGGATGAGGGAGACAAAAGGCATAACTGCCTGTGATGAGTGCTTCCCCCAGAGTTGAAAGAGTGACAGGGCCAAAGTCAAGGAACCGTCGAGCCAAAATGCCTGGACACACGAAGTTTGAAGCAATTTAAGTCATAGGATGAGGGAAAGATGGATTCAGGGAGAGAGTTCCAGAGCTCAGCTGTTGAATAGAAGAAAGATTGGAAGTATCGTTTCACTCTTGAGTTGGAGAGTTGCACAGATTAGGGGTGGGATTGTGTTGCAAGAAGGGTACTACGTACCCTACGTAGAGGAGGTGGTATACACTGGGAGAGCTCTGAAGAACACTGATTATTGAAGTAGCGATAGAATATATATATACATACTATTTATTGGTGGTAGTTGTATACTATTTATTGGTGGTAGTTGTATATTATTTATTGGTGGTAGTGGTATACTATTTATTGGTGGTAGTTGTATATTATTTATTGGTGGTAGTGGTATACTATTTTTTGGTGGTAGTTGTATATTATTTATTGGTGGTAGTTGTATACTATTTATTGGTGGTAGTTGTATACTATTTATTGGTGGTAGTTGTATACTATTTATTGGTGGTAGTTGTATACTATTTATTGGTGGTAGTTGTATACTATTTATTGGTGGTAGTTGTATACTATTTATTGGTGGTAGTTGTATATTATTTATTGGTGGTAGTTGTATACTATTTATTGGTGGTAGTTGTATACTATTTATTGGTGGTAGTTGTATACTATTTATTGGTGGTAGTTGTATACTATTTTTTGGTGGTAGTTGTATACTATTTATTGGTGGTAGTTGTATATTATTTATTGGTGGTAGTTGTATGCTATTTATTAGTGGTAGTTGTATACTATTTATTGGTGGTAGTTGTATATTATTAATTGGTGGTAGTTGTATACTATTTATTGGTGGTAGTTGTATACTATTTATTGGTGGTAGTTGTATACTATTTATTGGTGGTAGTTGTATACTATTTATTGGTGGTAGTTGTATATTATTTATTGGTGGTAGTTGTATACTATTTATTGGTGGTAGTTGTATACTATTTATTGGTGGTAGTTGTATACTATTTATTGGTGGTAGTTGTATACTATTATTTTATTTACATGTGTTAGTTTTAGCTCCCTTTTTAGACTTATAAATTATGTTTTATGCACATCCTATTTGAAAAAAAAAAAAATCATAATAAAATATAATTTTAGGTTCTTTTAAGGTGGAATTGATGTATACCTGATGATGGACTAAGAAAGTCCGAAATATAGTGAACTACAATGGAGACGTGTTTCGCCCTTATCCTTCTCTTCATCTTTATACACATATATATATATATATATATATATATATATATATATATATATATATATATATATATATATATATATATATATATATATATATATATATATATATATATATATATATATATATATATATATAGATATATATATATATATATATATATATATATATATATATATATACATACCGGTATATATATATATATATATATATATATATATATATATATATATATAGGCCTATATACAGTGTATATTTGTCCATCTAGGTCCCTGAGGTGCTGCCAGAGCCTCTTGAGACCCGACGGAGCGAGGCTCGAGCAGCGTGCAGCCGACTGGAAAAGCAGCTGCACAAACGGTGGAGGAAGGAAGTGG
Organism: Paralithodes platypus; assembly: GCA_032716605.1. NCBI lineage: Eukaryota > Metazoa > Arthropoda > Malacostraca > Decapoda > Lithodidae > Paralithodes > Paralithodes platypus. The sequence goes on from CM064543.1 coordinate 11,983,007, forward strand.
GACGTGGCCCTTCATCCGGGTCACTCTCTAAACTTCGCTGGGACCCATACCACCACCTCGTCTACTGTCCAATCTTGAAGGTACGTATAATAGTTAAAATTAATTTATGCTCATTGGTGACCCGCAGAGGGCCGATCTTGCCAATATGTTGGTGGTTGCGGTTGCGGGGAAAGAATTAAGATAAGATTGGGAGAGTTCATCAGGACCATTGCATGTGCAATCCTTGATTAACTAATTAGTCTTAATGCCCTGAGAACCTTTTGCAATACCTTAGAGTAATGAGACTGAATAATATGCTGCACTTTACCGTAATACATGAAATGTGGCCGTTAATTAAGCAATCCTTAGGCCTATGCATACAAGGAGATCTTACTTAGATACATAATTCCTTACCTACCCTTGTAGCTATCATAGACAAAAAAATATCAAAGGCTATTATATCACAACCAGGAGAGAGAGAGAGAGAGAGAGAGAGAGAGAGAGAGAGAGAGAGAGAGATAGTTATAACGAGTTACAAGGAATACGTAGTATCTCAGAGACCTTGCGGTCCATTCCGAGGATATACTCGAAGTGCAAGGAGAGAGACTGTTTAGTGCACTACACTCTTTACAGAGTGTGCAAAATACTATCTACTCTCTTCTTGAACTGCTCTACTGAAGAACTATTTACAACTTCGAATAGAAGTTTGTTCCAGGTAGAACAGATCTTATACGTGAAAAGTTTTACACAGGCAATAGTGCTGAACCTTTTCAATTCTAATTTCCAGCCATGGTTGCGTGTTGTATTCATATTAAGGCTAAATTTTTTGCTATAATCCATATTGTCAAACCCATTAAGTATTTTAAAAACTTCAATGAGCTGACCTCGTAGTCTGCGGGTCTCCAATGTGAAGAGATCAAGAGCTCTCAACCGGTCCTCATAGCTCATTCTTCTAACCGATGGATTATTATGTTCTCTTCACCAACCAACTTTACTCCTAAACTCGATTAATGAAATTAACAAACACATGTGGCAGTCCGGGGATTCGAACCTAGGATGCTCACATCGTAAATCAACACACTTATGCATTGCACCACGAAGACAGTTAAAGAAAGGTGGACAAGCCTACGATTTATTATGCAGTTTCGAATCCTGCATATCAATCTAAGCATGTACACACTTTCCAACTGCGCTATCATAGGCTATGCATAGGTGAAAGGAAATAGTAATTAATGGGGCACTTAACCCTAGGGAAGGCCTCTCGATAAACTACTACTGAACCTGAATGAATTATTATGTTCTCTCCACCAACCAACTTTACTCCTAAACTCGATTAATGAAATTAACAAACACATGTGGCAGTCCGGGGATTCGAACCTAGGATGCTCACATCGTAAATCAACACACTTATGCATTGCACCACGAAGACAGTTAAAGAAAGGTGGACAAGCCTACGATTTATTATGCAGTTTCGAATCCTGCATATCAATCTAAGCATGTACACACTTTCCAAGAATAAGTTTTGTAGCCCTAGCTTGTACTCTTTCCACTCGCTCTATATCTTTCCTGAGTGCTGGAGACCAGAATTGAACAGCATACTCCAGGAGAGGCCGTATTAGAGCGTTGTAAAGTGTGAGGACTATTTTCTTATTTCTATACTTAAATTGCCTCTTAATATAGCCCAATAATTTCTGAGCTTTCTTCTCTACTTCAATGCACTGCTTGGAAAACTTTAGGTCACTGCTAATCAGAACACCCAAATCTTTTTCCATGTCAGTCACTTCCAGAGGCATTCCCAATAGTGAATTGCCTGAATTGGGGTTTGCTTGGCCGATATGCATCACCTTGCACTTTTCCAAGTTTAGAGGCATCTGCCATGTCTCCGACCATTCACCCAGTCTGTTGAGGTCCATCCTGAGCTGTTCAACCCCTTTGGGGTCTTTCACATTCAGAGAGAGAGAGAGAGAGAGAGAGAGAGAGAGAGAGAGAGAGAACAGCTATTGCCTTACCTACTGTAATATCCTGCTACCTGGACGACCTGAACATGACATCAGTTAGGGCAGAAAGGCACGGGGGGAGGGGTGATTGTTGCTCCCAAATGAAGTATTGACGCTACCTTATAATTCAAACGACTCAATACAACGTTAAGTCTCGGGAGTTACTTTAACCCAGTTTGGTGCAGTGTGGGTCTTTTGTACCAGCCCTGTTTCACTCCAGTAGTTTGGAGATTTTAAGACGTTTCACCTCACTAGTTTTTTTCATTATAAGACACTTCACCCCATTCAGGTATCTATTTTTTTTTCTGGGTGAGTGATAGTGAGCCTGAGGTTTAGGAGGAACCGGCCTTTGGCCAGGTTTGTTTATACCGATAAATATACATATTTAGCATGAAAGGAGTCTGGGGAGACATCTGTCTTTTATTTGTTTATTTTGTTTATTTTTTTTGTATGAAGAGGATCTGAGGAGGCGTTATTTGTATATATATAGATGGCAAGCTAATCATATATTGCTCAAAAATTACAAAAAAGAAAAAAACAAAAAACAAAACCTTCAATAATAATTAAACAAAATATCACAATAACCCCCAAGACATCGCACCAGATAGTGTTAAGGAGTAAATTGGATGAAGTCTCGTGTTTTCCTCCAGGCAGCTTCGACGACCTGGGCCTGGCATCTGTTACGGGTGAAGGGTGTGGGGGAGGAGGAGATAACTAACGCCCACCAACACCACCAACAAACGCCCACTACTCCACCCCTGCACGCCCACCACCACCACCATCAACCACCCACTTCTCCACCCCTGCACGCCCACCAACATCACCACTATCAACCACCCACTACTCCATCCCTGCACGCCCTTCTCCGCCACCACCTGCCCCCGCCCACACGCCTAGATCATGATATCGGCTTCCTGACCCTCGCCCTCAAGGTTGTGTTCACCCGTCACCCCTACCAGAGACTTGTTACAGCATACAGGGTGAGGCACGGGGCGTACAGTCGCCTATACAGTTAATGGTACACTGATATATCCCTATTAACACCTTCAGCACGATGACATAATGTTCACTTTATTCTGGTTACCATTAGACCATATTCTTTAGCTTGTAATCTACCTCTAGGACTCAAAAGGGTAAATACGATCTCAATATAATTATCATCTGAATAACATAGGTCCTTCTAAAACTGCATACAAGAGTCTAATTTTAGCCAGAACAACAGGTAAAAAGACGCCATCGTGCCGAAGGGGTTAATGCAGTCATTTGTGCAGGCACTCGTAACAGTTCTTGGAGATCTGCTGTGTTTCATTATGTTAATATAACCATAGTTATATTTTATATATAGGTATATACTATGCATTCGATAATGCATATGGTTTAGTATTAAATGCATATAAAAATGCTTATATATATATGAATTTCAGTGCTTTAATTGCATGCTGAGAAAACGTAAGAAGTCCACGAAGTTTGAAATGGTCCTCGATGTATGATAAACTTGAAGTAAAGAGTAGTGATTGCATTTTTAAAAAGACCTCCGTCTACGCGTTGTGAAAAGCCTGTTGTCCTTCGGTAAATTGTAGGGGTGGGTAAGTCAAGTGTGTTTGTTTGTACACTCGCTTGTACTATAGTAACTGGTTCCCTACTTTTTGATAAACCTAAAACAAAGGGCAACGATTGATAGTACATTACCTTGCTCTATAGTAAATGGTACACTACTTTACGATAACCCTGAAGCAAAGAGCAGTGTTTGATCGTACTGGTCCACTAATTTACTATAAACCTAAGAGCAGGGATGAAAGAAACACTGACTCAAGGCATGTGGTTCAAGGGAACATTTAAAAATATTCACGAGTGTTTCAGAATTGTTAAATTAAATATGTACCACCTTATAATACAGGCAATTGTACAACCACCATTAACGTTCGCCTTAATGAACGAATAAGGAAACATATTGTTCTCACAAACACAGGGTGATTTCACATTTTCTTTCGCAAACTAACACTCACAAACTACAGTATACTTAGTTTCTTGGTCCCAGATTTGCTGTAACTTCTAATTTGGTTCATAATTATGATGTCTTTTGCCACCAATACTATAGCAATATAGTATTCTTTCTAAATATGTGTTCCTTTTACCACAGCATTTCTTAGAAGTATCTGAACAAGGCGGATCAGAGTACAGCGAACTAAGAAAGTCCCTCCTCCTAAACACCACTACCTCGCCGCCCTCCTTCCCCGCCTTCTGCCGCCACGTCCTGGACACTGGTGAGCGGTGGCTGAGGGACCCCGAGCTACAGGCGTCCCCAGACCCACACGTGATGCCCATGACCTTCGTCTGTAGTCCCTGCGGCCTACAGTACGACGTATTTGGGTAGGTGGAGTTACACAGATACTCAGACCACACAGACCTTGCGGTCCCAACTAGGTGGTCCGGCCTTAATACTACTAGACCGGGACAGTTTATAGTGGAAGAACAGGAGTACAAAGGAGTACAAAGGAAATCAAGCAACAACAGATCTAGTGACCCTTCTAGGCTGCTTGTCCTCCAAAACACTGAGGATCAAGTGTCCAAACAGTGGTTTAGAGTGGGTAAGGGAACATTGGAAAGGGAACTACTGCCCTGGAACTAATGTCCATGGCAGGATTAGGAAGTTAGTAGGGGACAGAGGGGTTAGTAACTGAGGGGGGGGGGGATCATATATAGTTATTCATTTACAAATGCAGTCAGTCGCGGGTTTGATGCAAGATATTTGTCTAGGCGCGAAGTTTAAAAGAATCAACGGTGCTGCAGTCTATAACGTTTCGGGGGAGCCCATTCCACAAGTTGACAGCTCGATTGAAGAAGAAATTCTTAGATTCGTGAGAGTTAAAAGATTTACCAATAATTTTGCAACCGTCTCCCCGCGTGTAATTAGATTGGTCGATAGTGAAGTACTTACTACAGTTCATATTGTCGATGCCTTTGATGATTTTGAACACTTGAATTAAGTCGCCTCTTAATCTGCACTGGGTTAAAGGAAATAGATTTAATTCTCTAAGACGCTCCTCGCTCCTCGTATGGTTTGTTTTTTAGGCTAGGTATCATTTTGGTAACTACGTTGAACTCGTTCTAGCTTGTTTATATCTTTTTGGTAATAAGGGCACCAGGATTAAACGCAGTATTCCAGAAGAGGGCGGACTAAGGAATTGTAAAGGGTTAGGATAACTTCTTTGGATTTATGCTCAAATGACCTGCCTATAAAGCCAACTATTTTGTTTGCCTTCTTAACAACTTCTGAACACTGTTGACTCGGTTTTAGGTTACTCGATATTGTTACTCACAAATCGGTTTCTCTGTCTACACTCTTAAGCTGAGTGCCATTCATCGAATAGTTTGCTTTCTCATTTTGGTATCCGATATGTAGTACTTTACATTTATCCGCATTGAAACTCATTTGTCAAGTTTGGGCCCAACATGACAACTTATCTAGATTGTGTTGCATATCCTCAACTTGTTCTTTTGAGAACACGCTATTTGCAATTTTTGTATCGTCAGCAAACTTTGAGATTGTACAGATGAGACCCTCATCTATGTCGTTAATGTAAATTAGAAAGATAATTGGTCCTAGTACCGATCCCTGGGGTACCCCGCTAGTTACATGGGTCCATTTAGATGCCTTACCGTTTATGACTACTCTTTGCTTTCTGTCGCTGAGCCAATTTTCTATTCTTGTATTCCATGCGCTTTTAGTTTTAGCAGTAAGCGTTTGTGGGGAACTTTGTCAAAGGCCTTTTGAAAATCAAGGTATATAATATCTACAGTTTTACTCTCATCATAGAGGTTGAGGATATCGTGAAAGAAGTCTAAGAGATTTGTTAAGCAGGAACATTTGTTACAAAAGCCGTGTTGAGTATTTTTAAGTATGTTATTTTCCTCTAAGTGATTTACGAGTCTGTCTATTATGAGCGTTTCTAGCATTTTACATACAACTGAGGTTAAGCTAATTGGACGATAGTTGCTGGGTAGGGATTTGCTGCCTTTTTTAAATATTGGTGTTACGTTAGCTAGCTTCCACTGATCAGGCATAGTTCCAGACTGCAAGGATTTATTGAATAGCAATTTCAGTGGTTTTGAGAGCTCATCCTTAGCTTCCTTTAGAACTCTAGGTGAGATTTTGTCAGGTCCGGGCGTTTTATTTACCTTGAGTTTATCTAAAAATGTCAATACTTCTCTCTCTGTTTTTTTTTTTTTTAAGAGACAATGAACGGAGGAAGGAAAAACACAGATAAAACAAAAAGGTCCATGTGCCTAAAGGCATCCTCCATTCATAAAATGTTTGTAACAACTGGATTTAAACATTTGTAGATTGTAAGTTTGTGGAAAGCAATTCGAGGGAAGTGAATTCCAAAGAGTAGTAGCTCTGGGGATAAATTAATTCTGATAAGCAGAAGTTCTGCATTGTGGAGGAGAAAGTGTAAATTCATGGGCGCTCTCAGCTGCCCTAGTTCTACGGACCTAATGGTGATATTACTTACAACATCAGAATTATCTATCTGAATCGGCGATGTTGTAGGAATATCAATGAGGTCTTCTGTTGTAAAAACTGATGCAAAGAAGGTATTGAGGGCATTACTCATTTGTACTTTGTCTTTGGTATAATCTCCATTTTCATAGACTAACGGTCCAACAGTTGAAGTAACTACTCTCTTCTTTCTGATATAACTATAGAATTCTTTTGGGTTTGTTTTACTTTGATTCGCAACATATAACTCCAGGGTCTTTTTACTTTGCTTAATTAACTTTTTGGCTTTGCGTCGAGTTCTACAAATTTCACCCGTTCTTCGTCATTTTGCGAGGATTTTAATCTAACATTAGCAAACTTTTTAGCAAGCAGACAGTTTGAAATATCTTTATTCCACCATTTGGGCTTATCATTATGGCCTTTACGCCGTATTTTCGATGGTATGCAGTCTTGCACTGCTTTTAAGTAAGTGTTTGCGAATGGACAGTAACATAGAAGGCTCTCTCCCCACCCTCCGCTCCTTCCGGCTGATAAGCCGTACCGCAAGATAGGATGAAGTGTAACCTTATGGGTCAGGAAATGCCAACAAGGAAAATGTATATATAGTATAGATCGAATTTAGTTTGAAAGGGAAATTACACATGCCTATTGATTAATTCATATCAATCCAATCTTCATCAGATGATCGTCCAGTCTTTTTTTAAACGTATCAATTGAATTACTGTCGACCACCTCCCTTGGTAAACTATTCCACTCTTTAACCACATTGTATGTGAAGACATTTTGTGTCACATCTAAGGATGCCTTTTTTATAATTAATTTAATTCCATTACCTCGGGTTGCAGCACCGTTATTAATCGTGAACAGTGCACTGATATCTACTCTGTCAAAGACTTTAAGTATCTTAAAACACTCGATATGTTGGCCTCGCAACCTTCGTTTCTTAAGCGAGAACAAATTTTATTTCTTTAATCTTACATAATATGGCTTGTTTTTCAGAGAGGGAATTAGTTTAGTTGCTCTACGCTGCACAGTTTCGAGTTTTTGAATGTCTTTCTTGAGGTACGAGGACCAGAACTGAACGCCATATTCAAGATGGGGTCTAACAATGCTTTTGAATAACGGCAAAATAATGCTTTCGTTTTTATAGGTAAAATTTCTTTTGATAAATACCAAGGCCTTGTTAGCTTTATTTGCCGCAGCCGCACATTGCTCTGAATATTTTAGGGTTTCTGATATAATAACCCCGAAATCTTTAACCTTAAAGTCTACTTTTAGTGGTTGCCCTTTCATTTGATAATCATACTTTTTGTATTTTGAACCAACTGCAATATTTGACATTTGTCAACATTAAAGGGCATTTGCCACTTTTCTGACCATTCAACTATTATGCTTAAATCGGACTGTAGGCTATTTCTGTCTTCCTCACTCAAGACTATGTTCCCTATTTTTGTATCGTCAGCAAATTTGGAGATAAAGTTATTCAGACCTACATCAATATCATTTATAATTATATAATAAATAAAATTGGACCAAGGACCGATCCTTGAGGCACACCGATAGTAACAGGCACCCAATCTGATTCTATACCATTAATAACAACTCTTTGCTTTCTGTTTGCAAGCCAGCTTTTAATCCATTGTTATAAATTACCCTTTATTCCCAGCATTTCTAGTTTGTCTAATAATTTATTATGAGGTACCTTGTCAAACGCCTTTTGAAAATCTAGGTAGATTATGTCAAGCGCCTTAGTTGAGTCATTAGGAGTAAACAATTTATTATAAAATTCGAGGAGGTTTGTTAGGCACGATTTTCTGGTCCTAAACCCGTGCTGGCTGCTTCTTATTAATTCATTAGATTAAAGATACTCAACTATTTTATCTCTTAAAATGGTTTCATGAATTTTTCCTATTACTGACGTTAAGCTTACAGTATATGCCTGTAATTACTAGCTTTGGCTCGAGATCACCCTTTTTGTGAATGGGTGTAATGTTGGCTGTTTTCCAATCATTAGGGACGCAACCCTGCTGTAGTGATGAGTTAAAGATAATGGGCAGGGATTCGCATATTTCTTATTTTACTTGTTTTACTATCCTATTATGGAAATTATCAGGCCCCGGAGTCTTTTTGATATTTAATTTCATTAATTTACATAATACTTCATTTGCGCTGATAGTAAAGTTTCCTATTTCTTGCGTTGTTACTGCACTATGTTTTGTATTATTCTTTACTTCGTTTGTAAAAACAGAACAAAAATATTCGTTAAGTGTATTTGCAATATCTATGTCGGCTGTCACTATTTGATCATCTCTAGTTAATGGGCTTATGCCGCTTTTTATTTATCTGTTGTTATTTACGTAGCTATAAAAATGCTTTGGGTTGTCGAGAGAGAGAGAGAGAGAGAGAGAGAGAGAGAGAGAGAGAGAGAGAGAGAGAGAGAGAGAGAGAGAGAGAGAGAGAGTGTGTGTGAGAGAGAGATTGATATAAAGATTACATATAATAAAATAATTCCAATAACTTCTTCCTGTACATGCCCTATTTCCTCATTTATCACCGTAGCAGATAATTCCGTCACATAAAAGGAGCGAGAGAGAGAGAGAGAGAGAGAGAGAGAGAGAGAGAGAGAGAGAGAGAATGTGTGTGTGTAAACGTATACACGAGAGGTAAGCTTAAAACAAAAAAATGGGTTTATGTCCAATACTTTTCAACTCTTCATATCCTCTTTCTTCCATTACCACAGTCAGGCACATAACAGAGCCGTGAGAAGTTTAATGTCAACTCTCTCTCTCTCTCTCTCTCTGTCTCTCTCTCTCAAAACCAATATTTATTTACACTTACATTATTCTACTCCACAGTAAATTGGAAACCATGGCTTCTGACGCGCAGTTCATCGCTACCCAATGCGGCCTGACCCAAGAAATCCAACCAGAACTCAAGCTTCCCTCACAATATAACTCTAACAGTGCAGGAATAAATGGCATAGCAGTACATAATAAGCTAAGACAAGGATTGGATAACAGAGTGAACATGAAATCGGAGAACGATTATAGAAGAGAATTAGAAAGCAAAGTGAGTGTGGAATCAGAAAAGAGGATCAGTATAGAATCGGAATCCAAAGTGGCCGTGGAATCAAATACTAAGTTTATAAAAGAATCAGAGCACCAAGTAGCCTTAGAGTCAGATAATAAAGCTACTAAAGAATCAAATCCTCCTTCAGACAGTAGCAAAGTAAAGGAGAAAGGGGTAAATAAGCACAGTTCTCAGCCAGTGGAAAGCGGTAGAACTAATATAACTGTGAATCCATCAGCTGAACAGAACGAGATAAGCAGTGATAGTGACGTGAGCTATAAAGAATACATACAACAACTCTCAAGTAAAGACCGAAACAGATTGTATAGATTGTATAAATATGATTTTCATATATTTGGTTATACTGTGTGAATACATTACTATGAACATAAAATACACTGGGTCTACAAAGCGTAATGGGTTGGAACAGTATCCTCATGCGAGATATATTTAGATTCAGTAATTAATAATGGTTTCTAAGGTTTTATAAGGTCATAACATGGTTGGTAGGAATGATTTAACGAATACAAAAAATATATATACAACAAAATCCACATGGCAGCACAACAGCTGAAAAGTAAAAGACAAACTAAAACCTAGAGAAGTGGAGATAAAACACAAAACAAGAATATGAAACGCTAACAAAAAATTAAGAAAACACAAAAGGAATTATAACCGAGGACAAGAGAGCAATCCCCCAAAAAGAAAGGAAAGGAAGAAAACCTAACACCAAGAAAAATAAGAAACAAAGCCTCATAAAAGAGAAGAAAACCAGCCTCCTCTAGAAACGTGGAAGTGGGCAACAAACAACATCTCCTATACCATGTTACAAATAGGTAGGCCAGAAATTGTGAACCCTAACCTCTGTAACTCAAAAAGGGCTAGAGCAAATGGACTGTACATTTCCACACCTATTCCCCAACAGACCATTCTCAAATGGTATGAATAATAGTAGCTCAATTACTCTAGTCGTTTGTGAGTTATAGATGTTAGTGGTCAAGAGTTTTGGCCTACTTACTTTAAACAGTGTATAGCACCAATGGGAGACAGAAAGCACCATCAGGCCCACGTGTATTTGTGAGCTTCCAAATACATTTATGTATATCAAGGGAGGCAGTTGGTTTTTCCGAGTCCTCCTCCTCCCTCGTGTTTAGCCCTATTAGTTATGAGATTCCAAGACATTCGCCCAATTAGTTTGGTGATTTTCAGACCTTTTTCCCCATTTCTTTGCCAATATTAAGACCTTTTGTGCCATTTAGGTGTCGATTTTTTTCCTGGCGAGTGATAGCGAGCCTGTATTTAAAAGAGGAATCGGCTTTCGGCCGGGACATTTTTGATGTACAAATTTATATCGAAGGGGTGTCATGTGGGTGTTTGTTAAAGCTTGATAGAGGTTTAGAGAGCAAACTAAACCCCCTCCTTAAACCATTGAGCCGAACCAGTAAATTATGCTGCACAATAGAGTCTGAACTCCCTTAAGCTGACTTGTGTTCTGTAATTCTTTTTTAATATTCCTGATCATTTTTGTTGAGCATACTGATATATAGTTTCAACTTTATATGTTCTTACAATTTTCAAATGCATGCACAAATACATAAATATAGATAGATATACATATACAAATATACAGTATAGGTATATATACAAAAATAAAAATATACTGTGGATATAGTTAAATCTCTTGCTTGATTGAATAATATTTATACACATCTACACAATTTGTGAATTGTTTTATTTTAAGCAATACAATTTTAATATTTGTTCGCTTCAGAAAAAAAGCTTACAATGTAAAAATAATTGATAAAGATGTAATTACTAAGGTCTTAATTATAGTCACGTACGGTATATACCTTTAATAGAGTTACAACACATCAAGGTCATCCAAACACACCAGCAAGCATTAAATGCTTGGGTTTCAAGTTTTTTGTATACAGCTTTTAACCCTTTGAAGATTATGCCGCATTTTGACAGTTTATTCAGGCTATCATTAGACGATTGTATACAGTTCAGGAAGGATCTGTGGAATTAAAAGGCGAATACTATCTCAATTAACCCTCTGACTTCCATATACCCTTCCTAATCTAAATACAATCGTCTAATAATAGCCAGGGAATCAGGAAACAAACACGTAATCGGATCTTGAAAGGGTTCGTCAAAATGCGACTTGTGACCTCCAGATTATAATAATATACTTGCCCAATTTTCTTATAGGTATCTCAACAAAATTTGAGGTGGTATATTGATGTTAAATATAATTCCTTTGATAATACCATCTCTGTTGTCGATGGTGGGGTTAATTGAGGAATCTGGTTGATCACACACACACACACACACAAACATCCTGCACTAATTTATTAACATATATTTGTCTCGTTTTTATAGCCTCAACTTATTTAACGCTTAAGCTGCGGGCATATTTGCGCTATTTAGGGCATTTTCAGGCACTTCTTGAATCATTAATCAAGCATCTGCATTAAATGAACTGTATTCTGCCGAAAACTAGGCGAAAATAGCTTCAAAATGAGACCAGAACGAGCTTCGTAGGTGGCGGGGTTCACCCACAGCATTGCCATAGACATTCGGGAAAACTCGCTAATTATTAGCTCTCACTCGCTCGGCAACACTGTTGTGAGACACCCGCGCGAGACACAGTCTCCCTCAGTGAGCGGCTGGCTGCTCTGAGGGTCGGAGGGAGGTCCCTCACGCTCCCGCCCACTGACACTCGATTTCTACGGCTTTTACAGGCTTTTACAGCCTGGAAATTGCTGTAAATTGCCTATGCGTTCCAGAACGTCACTCGCAGGGAAAGGGTTAAATGTTGACAAAACGTGCCAAAAAGAAGTAAAGTCGAGAATGACATTCAGGTTCATGCTAAATAGGCATTGCTTACTCTAAAAAAATGTATATAAGAAAATAACAAATAATTATAAAATGATAACATAACAAGAAGGATACCATCAGAAAAACAAGTAATACTTACTGGCACCAACCACCAGCAGCAACAAATATTAACCCCTTCCGCACGATGACATATTTTTCGTCTTATTCTGGTTACCATTATACGATTTTCTTAGCTTATAATCTATCTCTAGCACTCAAGGGGGTAACTAATATCTCAATAAATCATCAACAAAAATATTGGTCGTTCTTAACTATATAAAATCGTCTAATGTTAGCCAGAACAAAGGGTAAACAAAGTGCCATGGCGCTGAAGGGGTTAAACGAATGCCCGACTGCGAACGATATCAACACATAGTTAGCGAATGTCGGTATGTAAGATTCAGTGTGTAAAATTGAGAGAACATTGTCTTGAAAAGAGCAGCAAATTTGAGAATCAAAATTTGGAATGTACAGAGCTTGCATTATATGGAAAAAATGCATAATGGGGAGTAAAGTTATAATATTTAAGTACAGCACCGTGTTTGACAATTCTATATTCTGTGATTGTATAAAGTACCTTCAAGCATTACGTAGAGAGGCCAATGTCTAATCTGAAAGACAAATCAACTTTGAATGAGAGATAAATAGTCCAAGTTAAAAGACTTTAGATAAACAAAAATCGTTTGGAAAATGTGACTAACCAATGTTGGTTAGGGAGACATATTATTGAAGTTACTTAAGTAAGTAATATGTTTTTTTATACATAGTAACCCCGATGCTATATTTCTTAAGTGTAATAAAGATTGCAGAAGTATGTTAGTTTTCTTGGTCAACTGAAGGTGAAGGTGAAGGGATTGAGCGATGAGCCTTTACAATGGCACTGCGTATCTATTTTTTTCTATTTACTCCTTAGATTTCATCCTCTGTGTCCGTGATGGTGTTGATTGTGGTGTCCGTGGTGTTGTTGTTGTTGTTGTTGGTGATGATGCCCTCCCCCCTGGTGATGACCTCCCCCTCCTCCCCCGTGGTGTTGACGGAAGGGGGAGGGGACAGGGAGGGGGGCGGCTTCAGGTAGGGGGTAGGCTGAAGGCTGAGGGTGAGCTGTGACCGAGATTGTCATTGCAACCAGCAACACCAACAAACATCCAATAACCTGATTGAGAAATAAATATATATGAATATTAATATATAAATCTAAAAATAAATACATAAATAAATAATTAAATTAATGATAAAAAAATAATCAAAAATATATATATACACACATATATATATATATATATATATATATATATATTGAGTATATATCACAAATACACGTGAGCCACTAAATGTTTCTAATCTCTCAGTGGGGTTCGAACCGCCGACCGTCAGGACGATAGCCGACGCTTTAATCAACTACACCACTGCCGTGGTGTAGTTGATTAAAGCGTCGGCTATCGTCCTGACGGTTGGCGGTTCGAACCCCACTGAGAGATTAGAAACATATATATATATATATATATATACCGGTATATATATATATATATATATATATATATATATATATATATATATATATATATATATATATATATATACATGCAGTACATATAAAGAGTAAAACCAGCGTTGTGATGAACATCTTTATTGGGACGCGTTTCGGCTTAAACAAAAGCCATCATCAGCCTAAGATCAAAGAAAAGCCTACATATCCCCTACCAGTTCATATTATACTTCGTGTTATATTTTATTATCATGGTATTGGTATCCCCTACCAGTTCATATTATACTTCGTGTTATATTTTATTATCATGGTATTGGTATCCCCTACCAGTTCATATTATACTTCGTGTTATATTTTATTATCATGGTATTGGTAGCCCCTACCAGTTCATATTACTTCGTGTTATATTTTATTATCATGGTATTGGTATCCCCTACCAGTTCATATTATACTTCGTGTTATACTTTATTATCATGGTATTGGTATCCCCTACCAGTTCATATTATACTTCGTGTTATACTTTATTATCATGGTATTGGTATCCCCTACCAGTTCATATTATACTTCGTGTTATATTTTATTATCATGGTATTGGTATCCCCTACCAGTTCATATTATACTTCGTGTTATATTTTATTATCATGGTATTGGTATCCCCTACCAGTTCATATTATACTTCGTGTTATACTTTATTTCAAGTGTTTTCATGTAGGCTTTTCTTTGCTTTTAGGCTGATGATGGCTTTTGTTTAAGCCGAAACGCGTCCCAATAAAGATGTTCATCACAACGCTGGTTTTACTCTTTATATTGTGCCTCCGCTTCCCTCGTGATGAAAGTATTGCTTCTCTCTCTCTCTCTCTCTCTCTCTCTCTCTATATATATATATATATATATATATATATATATATATATATATATATATATATATATATCAAACCTCCCTTTCCTTTAAATAATGCTAACCTACGAACGAAGCCTTAATCGGGTATAATTATGATGTGTAGAGAGATCAAATAAAATAAAGCAGATGGGTGAAGTAAAGAAGTTAATATATAGTAGGAGATAGTAGTTAAAATATAGTAGGAGATAGTATTTGTCTAATTAAGTTTTCAAAATCTCGGAATGAAAGTATAAAGTGCAATGCATCAAGGAATTGTTATGCCAACAGTGATGTATGGGGCTGAGACATGGGCTCTGAAGGAAAAGGAGAGAAGAAAGCTGGATGTGATGGAGATGAGCTGCTTGAGAAGTATGTGTGGAGTTACTCATAGAGACAAATTGAGGATTGAAGAGATACGTAGGAGAGTGGGGCAGCAGGAACATTTGTCAGCCAGAGTGGACAGAAGGGTACTGAGCTGGTATGGTCATGTTGAACGAATGGGAGATGAACGGCTTACAAAGAGAATATGTGAGTCAGATACAAGGGGAGATAGAAGGGCAGGAAGACCCCCATTGAGATGGAGAGACTGTGTAAGACAAGCTTTGGACGCTAGAGGAATGACTATAGATCAGGCAAAGGAAGTGGTAATAAACAGGAATGAATGGAGAATGCTTGTGAATAGATGAGTGAACACGTGGTCATTTGGGGGAAGGGGTCGGGCGCAAGTTGGACTAGTTAATAGTCCATCAGGCGCCTGGCCCGGGAGACGATTAATATGAAGGGTGCGCCTGGAAGTGTGGTGGGCGGGCTTGTGGCTCGGCTCCGCTGCATGTCTGCCTGCCGAGATCGGAGCCTCTCCGAGTGGTCGGGGGCCGGGGGAGTGCTGGAAGGACCTTGGTGACCCTGGTCTCTGGGTCTTCTCCTGGGTGACCTAGATGTGTGTGAATTTGTGTTTTGTCTTTTTTTTTTTCTTTTCTATGTGATTGAGGGAGGCAAAAGGCAGAACTGCCTATAGCGAGTGCCTCCCCCATAGTTGAAAGAGTGACAGGGCCAAAATCAAGGGACGTTCGAGCCAAAATGCCTGGACACACGGAGTTTGAAGCAATTTAAGTCATAGGAAGAGGGAAAGACTGATTCTGGGAGAGAGTTCCAGAGCTCAGCTGTTGAGTAGAAGAAAGTTTGAGAGTAACGTTTCACTCTTGGGTTGGAGACTTGCACAGAGTAGGGGTGGGTTTGAGTTGCAAGACGGGTATCACGTGCCATACGTAAAGGAGGTGGTATACACTGGGAAAGCTCTGAGGAACACTGATTATTATAGTAGCGATAGAATAGCGAGAGAGATGCAACATTGCGGCGGAGAGAGAGAGATTGCAGAGAGTTGGTGAGTGGACGGGAGTTAATGATACAAAAGGCCTTCCTTTCAACTTTGTCTAGGAGAGGAACCTCCCCACACATGTGAACAATACTCAATACAAGGACGCACTATGCCCCTATACAGAGCAAGAAGCTGTGCAGGGGAAAAGAACCCCCTAAGGCGGTTGAGCACACCCAGCTTCTGGGAGGCTGCCTTAACAAGACTGGTAATAATATTATGGTGCTTCCAACTGAGAGCAGAAGAAAAAGAGACACCAAGAATATTGAGAGAAGATGAAGGATTGATTTTTGTATTGTTGAAGAATAAGGGATAGTTCGCTGGGGGTTCCGTACGGGTAGATAGATGGAAAAATTGGGTTTTGGAAGCATTAAAGGTAACAAGGTTTTCTCTGCCCCAATTGGAGATAGTATTTAGATCATAATTTAAGAATTCTATGGCTTCATTACGTTTATCGTTGAGGGATTGCTGGCTAGGGCGTTCTGAAAAACTAATGGAGTAGTGTAAGGTCGAGTCGTCTGCGTATGAATGGATGGGAATTGAGGTACAGTTGAGGAGATCATTTATAAAAATTAGAAAGAGAATAGGAGATAGGACAGAGCCCTGAGGAACACCAGAATTTATATGGTGAGGAAGTGAACAATGGCCGTCCACAACCGCGGCTATGGAACGGCCGGAAAGGAAATTAGAGACAAAGGCACAGATGGAGGGATAGAAACCAAAGGAGGGTAATTTAGAAATTAAAGATTTGTGCAAGACTATCGAAGGCTTTCGATATGTCTAGTGCAATAGAAAAAGTCTCACCGAAGTCCCGAAAGGAGGATGACCAAGAGTTAGTAAGATATGAAAGAAGATCACTAGTAGAGCGACCCTTAAGGAAGCCATACTGACGATCTGAGAGCAGATTATGAGAAGAGAAATGCCTAAGAAATTTGGAAGCAAGAATAGTTTCAAAAACTTTAGAAAAACAAGAGATGAGAGCAATTGGCCGATAGTTGGAGGCTTGGGAGCGGTCACCCTTCTTTGGGACAGGTTGAATGTGAGCAAACTTCCAGCATGAAGGGAAGACGTTAGAGGATAGACAGAGACGAAAGAGTTTGCCTAGGCAGGGAGTCAGCCCGGAAGCACAGTTTTTGAGAACAACAGGAGGAACACCGTCCGGACTGTACGCCATTTTAGTATTAAACCCAGAGAGGGTAGAAAGTACATCTCTAGAAGAGATTAGGATACTAGGCATACGTAAGAGAGAGGAGGGTGGAGAGGGAGGAATAGCACCGGAATTTTGCTTTCTAGCAAAAGTTTGAGCGAAGAGTTTAGCTTTGTCAGAGGAAGAAGTGATGGTTTTGCCATCAGAGTGGGAAAGGGGAGGGAAAGACGAGGTAGAGAAATTGTTGGAGAGGTTTTTGGCTAGTTGCCAGAAAGCTTGGGAAGAGCTAGAGTTGGATAGTTCAGTGCATTTATTATTGATGAATGAGTGTTTGGCAAGTCGAAGAACAGATTTGGCTTGATTCCGGGCAGAAACATAGGAAGAATGAGAGTATTGAGTTTTAAGGCGTCGGTACCGTTTGAATGCTTCCTCCTTATTGCGGACAGCAGTAGAACAGGCGTGAGTAAACCAAGAATTTTTAGCATTAGTCTGAGAGAAAGAGAATGGAATGTATGCTTCCATGCCCGATAGGATTACCTTGGTAATGCGTTCAGCACTCTCCGAGGGCGCCCGGCCACGGAAGCAGAAATCATTCCATGGGAAATCAAAGAAGTACTGCCGGAGAGCCTCCCAGTCGGTAGCGCCAAAGTGCCATAAGCGCCGCTGGCTAGGAGGATCGGGTGGCCGCACTGGAGAGATAGGACAGGTGACAGAGATAAGTTTATGGTCAGAGGAGCCCAAAGGAGAGAAAAGATCGACAGTATAAGAAGAAGGGTTAGAAGTTAGAAACAAGTCAAGAATGTTGGGCCGATCTCCGATGCGATCCGGGATACGGGTGGGTTGCTGAACTAACCGCTCTAGGTCATTTAGGATAGAAAAGACGTAGGCTTGTTCACCAGATGGGTCAGTAGTGTGAGAGGAGAGCCATTGGCGGTGGTGAACGTTGAAATCTCCTAAGATGGAGATTTCTGAGAAAGGAGAAAATGGATAGAATGTGTTCCACTGTAGAGTTTAGATAGTCAAAGAATTTGGGAAAGTTGGTAGAATTAGGGGAAAGATAGACAGCACAGAAATATTTAGTAAGAGAATGACAGGAAAGTTTGAGCCATAAAGTTGAGAATTCAGAGGAGTCGAAATCGAGAACACGAGAGCAAGTGAGTTTGTTGTGCACATATGCACAACATCCGCCTTTGTCTTTGCAACTAGGATAGAGAAAGTAGGAGGATACAGAGAAGGGGCTGCTGGATGTTGCTACAGACACCTGAGTTTCGGTGAGGAAGAGAAGATCAGGTTTGTAGGAGGAGAGATGGTGTTCGTTGATTTATATTGCGTTTTGTGTTTTCCCTGTTCTTCTTGAGTCGGCCACCCCCAAAAAAAGAAAAAGAAAAAAAAAAGGAAAAAGAGGAAAAAAGAAAAGAAAAAGAAAAGTGGGGATTGGGCCTGAGTAAATAGATAGATAGATAGACGTTTTCAAAATGAAATATCTGTAATAGAGGTACTGCTATCTCGTTCGTTTCTTTAAGGTACTTACAACACTGCAAGGTGGGTACCGAGCAGCTCCTTCAACATACAATTATATCTTTCACCCTTTTATTTTTAGGAAACAACAAACAAATATTAGATTATTGAGTGATAATAATGCACACCCAGAAGCTGCGTCTGCTCAACCGCCTCAAGGGGTTCTCTACCCCTGCACATCTTCTTGCTCTGTACAGGGGCTCAATGCGTCCATGTACTGAGTATTGTTTGCATGTGTGGGGAGGATCCTCTCACACAACACTTCTAGACAAAGTAGAAAGGAAAGCCTTTCGTATCATTAACTCCCGTGCACTCACCGAGTCTCTGCAATCTCTCTTTCCGTCGCAATATTGCATCTCTCACTATTCTATCGCTATTACAATAATCAGTGTTGCTCAGACGTCTCTCAGTAGATACCACCTCCTCTACGTAGGGTACTTAGTATCCGTCTTGCAACACAATCCTACCCCTATTATGTGCAACTCTCCAACTGAAGATTGAAACGATACTCCCAATCTTTATTTTGTTATATTCTGTGTAGAGGATGAAGTATTAGGTAGGTAATTTACTCAGAGGCATGTGTGTGTGTTGAAGATTGTGACGCATTTTGACAGTTTATTCTGGCTATCATTAGACGATTTTAAACAGTTTAGGAGGGATCTGTGGGAATTATAAGGGTATGCCTTTCCTAATCTGAATGCAGTTGTCTAACAATAGCCAGAACACAGAAAAATAAATGTGTAATCGGATCTTGATAGGGTTAACCACTTATTAAATTCAATGGTTATAACCTTACTCCAAATAGAAAATAAAATAAAAAAATAAGAGCAGGTGACTCAACCAGTAGACCATTTCAACCAATAGCTCCCATCCAGTGCCACCTTAATCAATATCATCAGTTTATGTTAGGTCAAGTTAGGTTACGACTATATATTGGTACTGGTTTGGTTGGCCTTAGTTGAATTGGAAAGGGTTGAGATATACTGGTTGATATTGTCTGCCGGTTGAGTTGTCCGGGAGCTGATGGTACAATGGAATGTGCAAAAAGAAGCGACATGTCTTGGGAACTAGTACAAGGCCTACAGTTACGGCGTGTCAAAGGGCTGATAGACCACCATAGGCATTGGTTAGCACCTCTGTTGAGTGAATGTCGCATTTGAAGGTTCTTATACTCACAGTTCTCATGTTGCTGACGAAGGGGAGGCGGTTGAAGTGTCTTGTATTATCGTCTGGAGTTCCTGCCTTCTGGAGGATAAACGTTATCGTCTGCTGTTCCTGCCTAAACCTTTCCCTTAATATACCTTTCTGGAGGAGTTGTGTTATCGTCTGCTGTTGCTGCCTAGCCCTTCCCCTTAATATACCCTTCTGGAGGAGCTGTGTTATCGTCTGCTTTTCCTGCCTGAACCTTTCCCTTTATATACCCTTCTGGAGGAGCTGTGTTATCGTCTGCTTTCCCTGCCTGAACCTTTCCCTTTATATACCCTTCTGGAGGAGCTGTGTTATCGTCTGCTTTCCCTGCCTGAACCTTTCCCTTAATATACCCTTCTGGAGGAGGTGTGTTATCGTCTGCTTTCCCTGCCTGAACCTTTCCCTTTATATACCCTTCTGGAGGAGCTGTGTTATCGTCTGCTTTCCCTGCCTGAACCTTTCCCTTTATATACCCTTCTGGAGGAGCTGTGTTATCGTCTGCTTTCCCTGCCTGAACCTTTCCCTTTATATACCCTTCTGGAGAGGCCTTTTACCCATATCCTCTATTAGGACACTTCCGAGGCCTCGGTTTTTGTAACCGACATGATGCATAAAATGCATGTTTTCTAGAGCAGTCACTAAAGTATCTACGGTAAAATTCCTATAACATGACTGATCACTTGCATCATAAAGATAATGCAATTATCCCCTGGTAGTTATGCTTTAGTTGATAGCTCAGTAGAGTCTAATTAAGGTAGGCATTTTGGATGCTACTGGTAAAGAATGGTGTAGCTCTCTCTTTCTGTATGTACACCGCCAACATTGTACACCCTCACTCAAAAGTTAGCAAACAACCTAAATTAGAAACTACGAAAAGAAAAGATGACACAATTGACAGTTCCCAGATGTTTCTAAACACTCAATAATTATTACTCTTAATCTTTGGTCATAGAATCCTATATAAATGTGTTTCTCTCCCGGATAAACTCACCTTATCATTCTTATTGTGGGCGAACTCTTCCCACCGACTGTACTTTACCAAACATTGCAGTGTGTGTTGAGGCCTCACTGCACTGTTTTCACTCTGCACATAAAAGCTTTCTCTCTGCAACAACTGCCCGGTACCTCTCTTAAGGGGAGGCAGACCGTTTTTCTTGACCCCCTTCTCCCTAATGTTTAGCCCCACTAGTTTTGAGATTATAAGACGTTCGGCCCATTAGTTTGGCGATTTTAACACCTTTCGCCCCATTTCGTTGTCAATTTTAAGACCTTTCGTGCCATTTAGGTGTCGATTATTTCCTGGCGAGCGAGAGCGAGCCTGCAATTTCAAGAGGAACCGGCCTTCGGCCGGAAAATTTGTCTACCGAAAAATGTATTAATTTATCTTGAAGGGGGGTCTAGGGGGTGTTTTTCTAAGCTCTATGGAGGTCTAGGGAGGAAACTCAAAAATATATGAATAAATTAATTAATAGACCAAACAAACGGCCAGCCTCCCCTTAATGTCTCTGTTCCAACGTTAGGATATGTACAGTTAGTTGGCCATATAAATCTGTATCCACGCCATGATTTTATGTATGGAAGGAAGCATATAGTGTGATTGACTTACAAGAATAATTGGTTATAACACCGTTAATTGCATAACAAATTTAACTTCTAATCATACTAGTTTTCCTTACATATAAATAATCATGGAGTGGGCAAACTAATGTGACCAACTGTACCTTTCATAAGTCTTTTAACCCCTGATGACGATTTTATCATTTGTATTGAAGATATCTACACAGACTGTTTATATTTAGTTTAGAAAGGATCTCTCACAATCAATACGATGATAAAAACTATTCCAATTACCCCTTCCAGGCTGATTATAACATAATGTTATTCATGGCTACCGACATGAGATTCTATTCACCTTAAGCAGTGCGTCACGTAATGCAAATATTAATGGGGAAAGCTGAATTGTTTAAACCTGTGGATCAGAAAGGTCCTTCCTGAACTGAATAATATTGCCTAGAGTTACGGTAAAAGTATAATTAATTATGGGTCACTGATTTAAAAGAACAGATAAACTTTGGAGGTAATAGAATTCAAATGAGTAGGGTATCATCAATTCATATGAGTAGGGTATCATCAATTCATATGAGTAGGGTATCATCAATTCATATGAGTAGGGTATCATCAATTCATATGAGTAGGGTATCATCAATTCATATGAGTAGGGTATCATCAATTCATATGAGTAGGGTATCATCAATTCATATGAGTAGGGTATCATCAATTCATATGAGTAGGGTATCATCAATTCATATGAGTAGGGTATCATCAATTCAAATGAGTAGGGTATCATCAATTCATATGAGTAGGGTATCATCAATTCAAATGAGTAGGGTATCATCAATTCAAATGAGTAGGGTATCATCAATTCATATGAGTAGGGTATCATCAATTTGAAATAGTTGCTATTTTTTAAAAAAACTATATTAACCTGAAAGAGTGTTCCTAAACTGAAACAAATATCACAAAATAAGCAACAGAACTATAGTCTATTTATTTATTTAATTATTTATTTATTTTGATCTGGCAAGAAAAATGGCTTGTTTATATCTTAATCACTTAGATATTAATAAGTGTTTACAGCCAAATATGTTATTAATTACGAAAACTTGGTAATAATGTGATACAAAGACATAATAGTTCCATGTTGCCATTGGTTATTGAAAAAATAGCTATTAAGGGTCTAACAAATTCGCCAAGCTAACAAAAATAAATAATACTAATTAAACAAAAACAATATTAATAAAATAAAGTAAAAGGCGTCATACAATTGAACGTTTTATTCACCAAACCAAACATTATATCTGTTGGGTTTAAATGGAGACGATATTTTGACCTTGCATGCAGTTGGTGATCATAAGACATATAATTCGCCCTATTCAGTAGTCGAAATTTCTTCCTGGCTAGCAGTAGCCAAGATACATAGACTAACACAATCTATCTATCTATCTACAGACTATTAGTCTATGTATCTTGGCAGTAGCGAGCCTGCGAAGTAGACAAATCCGGCCTTCGGTAATGTATAAATATAGCTTAAGGGCAGGTTTTTAGTGTGTTTCCTAGACTTCCATCTAGCTTGAAATTACACCCCCTTGACCCCCTTTCAAGATAAATTTGTACATTTTCAGTAGAAAAATGTCCCGGCCGAAGGCCGATTCCTCTTAAATTGCAGGCTCGCTGTCGCTCGCCAGGAAAAAATCGACACCTAAATGGGACGAAAGGTCTTAAAAGTGACATAAATTGGGTGAAAGTTCTTAAAATCGCTAAACTAATGGGGCGAACGTCTTAAAATCTCAAAAGCAGTGGGGCTAAACATGAGGGAGAAGGGGGTAAAGAAAAAAGTCCCTCAAGTGGAAATCCCCCCTTAAAGGAGAGTCTAATGACTCCTTCATCTTTTTCTTTCATTTTTCTATTCAAAGGAGTAGCCTATGCGGTGGCGTGTTATATTATGATACTTTGTTTTATCATTATAATTGAGGATTTTTTTTTTTTTCCCCATTTTCGAGAGATATAGTTTAGTTTGCCCCCTCCCTAAGCTTCCTTCAAACTAAAATATCCATACCACCGGCAATCTAAGTCTGTACATTTTTTATAAAAAAACGTCGCGGCCAAAGGCCAACTTCTCCCAAGTTACAGTTTTTTTATCGCTCGCCCAGAGATGAATTGACACCTAAATTGGATGAAATGTCTTTTTATAGCCATAATAATGAGGGGAAACGTCTTAGAATATCCAAACTACTGTAGGGAACAGGAGAGGTAAAACAACAAATACAAAAATAAAAATAAATAAATCTTGGACCAAATAGGGTTGAGGGGGAACCTAAAGTAAAATGGCTGGAAAATGTCAAACACAATGAAAACCCTGGATACTAATTACATATACAGTACACTCCAATATAAACGTTGGATGGGCGAGTGGTAAAATACTAACCTAACTTGACCAAATATAACTTAACCTATATCAGTCTTGGTTGAGTTGGCTCTGGTTGAGAGCTACTGGCTGAAATGGTCTACTGGTTGAGTTATCCGATCACCCTTTTGCACTGGTATCGGAAGGTAGTCTGTTAATAAAAAAGAAAAATAGAAAAAGAAAAGGGTGATTCAAGCGTCCATAATGATTTACTCATGTAAGGATATATTGATGGTAATACACTCATCTATTAACAGTTTGTTCGCTCCGCCTAGAGTTCGGTTGCATGACTGTGTAACCCAAACTTCGCCTGCGCAGCCAAACATTTCGTCTGCAGACCCAAAAATTTACAAGAGCGCCCAAAAGTTGCCCCCACCCCCAATTAGCCTATGTGGCCAAAAATCTATTTTCATGGCTGCACGGCCCGGCCCAAAGTTTGATACTCTCTCTAAGTTTGCCTGTGCACCCAAAAGTTCGCCCATATGCCCAAAATTTTGATCACATGGCTGCGCGGCCCAGAGGTTCGTCTGCACGCCCAAAACTTCGAACATATACCCAAAAGTTTGCCCGTGTGCCCAAAAGTTTGCTTGCACTTTCGCGCGGCCCAAATCACGCCCACACAACCCAAAGTTCGCCTGCAGATCCAAAAGTTTGCTTGGGCTCCCAAAACTTTGGTCGCGTGGCTGCTCAGCTTTAAGTTAGCTCATGCGACACACAACTTTGGCTGCTTCTCCAGAAATTTACCCGTGCGACCAAATACTTACCTGTACACCTAAAATGTTGCTTTTACAGTCACGTATGTCAAAGCACACGCATACAGCCCAACAGTTCACTCACATGCCCAAATATTCGCCCATGCACCCAAACGTTTGCCTGAAAACCCAATAGTTTGCTTGTGCGCCCAAAATAAATAGTTCAGTCACATGACTGCATGGTCCAAAGTTCACCTGTGTGGCTCAAAATGTTGCCTGCACGCTCTAAAGGTTGCCACTGTCCCAAAAGTTTGCTTGCGCAATCAAAACTTTGCCCGTGTACCCACAAGTTGTTCGTCTCTCAAAAGTTCGCCCGTATGGCCCAACATTTTGCGTGCGTGCCCAAAGCTTTGTCCACACACCCAAATTTTGCTCGTGCTTTCAAATGTTTGGCCACGAGGTTGCACTGAAAATATTCACCTGAGCAACCCAAAGTTTACCAACGCCTCCAAATTCACATGCACACCAAAAATTTGCATGCACACCCAAAAGTTCGCCCCTTGTTCCCAAAATTTACATGTGTGCCCATAAGTATTCCCGCACACCCAAGAACTTGTTTGCAGGGCCAACAGTTCAATAATTCGGCCCAAAGTACGGATGCATGGCAGTGCTGCCCAAGGCCTTCCATATGACCAAAAGTTCACCCGCTGAGCCTAATAAAGATCATGTATGCCTTAACTGTAGTGTGCCTGTATTTTTTATTATTTTAATTATATTTCTTTTGTTTACTATTTTTTTGTGTACACAAATTACAATAAATAGCCCCTAACATGGGGGAGGGGGTTCATCAAGGGTCTTAAAAATGAATAAGGAACGTCTTTCCCTGCATAACCTTAATACACATGTAAAATAATTAGCAACCCGGTTAATGAGATAGAATTTAGACGGAGATAAAATTCAGACGTTTATTGAGATAGCATTCAGACGGTTATTGATATAGAATTCAGACGGAAAATAGACCCTATTGGGTTTGGGGGGACATTGATCTCCTATAAATTTTGTTCGACATAAGCCTTCCTTTTTGCTTTGAAAAACACTTAAGTTATGGAGATACAGCAAATAGAAGAAAAACATAAAATCCTAATAGTAGGAGAAAGAGGGGAGCTAGTCCCTTGACAAACGATAGGGACTGAGTTTAACTTAGGCCTAATGCACATGGAAACATTTGTTACATGAATGGTACAACTTCTTTGATACCATGTTAACCCTTCTTTGGCGGCGCCCAGCTATTGTCGAGTGAAATAAATGTGGCCTATGTGGCGGGTCACGGCTATTGTCGAGTGCAATTTTGAGCACGTAATGTGCTCTGAGAGAGAGCGGAGCGGTGGGAGGAATGTAGGTTACCTCATGACCGCTCGTCACGGTACCCGTGGAGCTACTGAGATGTACTCCTTTGTACTCCACCCTCTCTCACTCGTTTCACACGTAATAATGTAAGAAAATTACCGTATTTTACCGATTTTGCCCTTCGGTTGCACGATCATTGCAAGACAACCAGTGATCGTAGAAAGATGGTTCTGGTGTCATTGGAAAGCTGAATTAACGCCCTTTCAGGGATACATACTTGTATTACGCTCTGGCTCTTGTTTATGCATGAAAATGAGCACGGAAACAAGCTCGTTTACAGTAAAACGCCTCGCTGGGCGGCACAGTCAAATATACTCCACCACCCGCTCCTTGAGTGTTAAGGAGCATCTGATGCTCAGCGGGGGCGGCGGCAGATCACTTTTAAAACCAAATCAGAGAAACCAGATGGCGGCCGGCATTAACTGTGTTTCCCAAATACACACTGTTAACAGCAGTGACTGTACAGTGGTAGCTATCATGGTGGTAACTGTATAGTGGTAGTTATCATGGTGGTAACTGTACAGTGGTAGTTATCATGGTGGTAACTGCATAGTGGTAGTTATCATGGTGGTAACTGTATAGTGGTAGTTATCTTGTTGGTAACTGTATAGTGGTAGTTATCATGGTGGTAACTGTATAGTGGTAGTTATCATGATAACTGTATAGCGGTAGTTATCATGGTGGTAACTGTATAGTGGTAGTTATCATGGTGGTAACTGTACAGCGGTAGTTATCATGGTGGTGACTGTATAGTGGTAGTTATCATGGTGGTAACTGTATAGTGGTAGGTATCATGGTGGTAACTGTATAGTGGTAGTTATCTTGGTGGTAACTGTATAGTGGTAGTTATCATGGTGGTGACTGTAGGCTATAATGGTAGTTATCATGGTGGTAACTGTATAGTGGTAGTTATCATGGTGGTAACCGTATAGTGGTACTTACCATGGTGGTAACTGTATGGTGGTAGTTATCATGGTGGTAACTGTATGGTGGTAGTTATCATGGTGATAATTGTACAGTGGTAGTTATCATGGTGGTAACTGTATAGTGGTAGTTATCATGGTGGTAACTGTAGGCTACAGTGGTAGTTATCATGATGGTAACTGTATAGTGGTAGTTATCATGGTGGTAACTGTATAGTGGTAGTTATCATGGTGGTAACTGTATAGTGGTAGTTATCATGGTGGTAACTGTATAGTGGTAGTTACCATGGTGGTAACTGTATAGTGGTATTTATCATGGTGGTAACTGTATAGTGGTAGTTATCATGGTGGTAACTGTATAGTGGTAGTTATCATGGTGGTAACTGTATAGTGGTAGTTATCATGGTGGTAACTGTATGGTGTTAGTTATCATGGTGGTAACTGTACAGTGATAGTTATCATGGTGGTAACTGTATGGTGGTAGTTATCATGGTGGTAACTGTACAGTGATAGTTATCATGGTGGTAACTGTATAGTGGTAGTTATCATGGTGGTAACTGTATAGTGGTAGTTATCTTGGTGGTAACTGTATAGTGGTAGTTATCATGGTGGTAACTGTATAATGGTAGTTATTGGTGGTAACTGTATAGTGGTAGTTATCATGGTGGTAACTGTACAGTGGTAGTTATCATGGTGGAACTGTATAGTGGTAGTTATCATGGTGGTAACTGTATAGTGGTAGTTATCTTGGTGGTAACTGTATAGTGGTAGTGTGACGCTACAGTATAGCTACAGTATACCTATCATTGTGTATTTTCCTTCTCGAGAAAGCTTGTGTTGCAGACAGTTCAGAACTGTTCTTTATTTTCGTCTGTCACAATCCTTTCTATTTTATTTAGTCAATTGAAAGTATTGTGTTAAGTAGTTGAATGATGGGAAGGCGAGCAGGAGAGAGAGAGAGAGAGAGACCAGGTGGTGAGTGTGGCGCGTGGCTGGGCCCCTTACATAGGCCTCGCGGGATTCGTTGCCTCCTGCCTAACACTGCCTACTAGGCGGCTGCTTACTGGGCGACTGTCGCGCGCCCTCGTGCCATTCCTGCGAACTGGGACTCCAGCGAGGCGGTCCCTGGGAATATCCTTGTCAGATCCTTCCCAGACAGCATACTCTAAGCATCTCCCATGAATTGTTCCACACTCTTGTCTTAGAATCTTTCTCTCCTACTGCCTCTATCATTTCCACTACTTCCTCACCTTTTATTAATATCAATCCCCCTCTGGTTCTCTGCATCCACACCTTGAATTGGTGGCCAGACTGTATTATATGCTGGATCTCACATTTCTTATGTATTAGGCTAAGGTTGTTGTTGTTTTTGATGTTGCCTAAGCTGCCTGGCCGAACAGCCCCGAGTCCCTGAGAAAGGCCATGGCCACGATCGGGCTTTCCCACAGAGCTCTCATTGAGTGTAGATTGTGTTGTTGGCGTAAGTGGTTGTGTGAAATGCAGTCTTCTATGATGTGTTTAATGGTATGGGGTGCTGTGTTACATCCCGGATAGGCGTCGACAACGGAGTCATCCAGTCTCTTCTGATAGCTCAGGAGAGCTGGATGGTGTCCGCATCTCAGCCTGGCCAGGTGGACTCTGTCCTCGCGAGGAAGGGAGGATTCGGAAGGATGGATTTCGGGAGGTCGTGCATGCAGCTGCGTGTTGTCTGTGAGTGAGTGGATGGATCGGTGAGAGATATGAGTATGGATGTGCTTTTGGAAGTTGGTTCGGGGTGGGCAGGGAGGGAGAGAGGACAATAATTGTGTGTGATACCGTGTGCTGGGTGTTGTTTTGATATTTCTTGGTGTCTGTGGGTGTGTTGCCATGTAGTTTAGTGGATGGTCTTGGTTCGTGGAGGCTGCTGCCAGGAATTGAGTGCCTCTCATGTCCAGATGGTCTTTGACTTTGAGGATTTTGGTTTCTTGATGTAGGTGATCTGTGGGTGAAGTAGCTGTGCAGCCTGTAATGATCTTCAGGGCTTTGTTTTGAATAGTCTGTAAGGTCTTATGATGTGTTTCAGCTAGGTTAGAAGCCCAGGCTGGGCTTGCGTATTCCATCACTGATCTAATGTATTGTTTATACTGTGGTGGTAGTTTCTTTGTTGTGTCCAAATTTTGTGTGAGCAAGTGACCTGAGGGCGTTAAGTCTGGGTGTCAGTTTCTTTTTAATGTTTGTGGTGTGCTGTTTGAATGTCATATGAGTATCATATGTTACTCCTAGGATTTTGGGTGTGTGTGTATGTGTTAAGGGTGTGTTGTTTATGGCGAGTTGAGGGATGTATTCGTGTTCTCCTGTCCAACTTGTGAGCAGGGTTGCGGTGGATTTGGCTGGGGCTAGATTAAGTCTGTTTGTAGTGCACCAGCCATGTAGTGTGTTGAGATAGGGTTGAAGGAGATCTGTTGCTCTTTTTGGGTCATGGTGTGTGCATGTGAGTGTTATGTCATCTGCATAGGAGGCTAAGTTTATTTGGGGCGTATTGGGTGTAGTTATATCGTGCATGTACAGATTGAAGAGTGCGGGCGATAGGACGGATCCTTGTGGGACTCCGTTTGGAAAGTTTCTGATTTTAGATGACTGACCGGCAAAAGATACGTGTGCACATCTGCCTGCTAGGAAGTTGGCCAGCCACCTTTTTGTGTTGTTGTGCATGTTTGTGTTGTAGATTTTGTTTGTTAGGTTGTGGCGGGGGATGGCATCGAAGGCTTTACTAATGTCGAGTGTGGCTAATAGTGATCTGTGTGGTGGTCTAGCTGAGTTGATGCCGTCGAAAGCTCTTTGTGTAAGGTCTGTGAGAAGAGTGTTTGTGGAGTGCAGTGGCCTAAAGCCATGTTGTGTTGGAGCTAGGGGTAGGTCAGGTGTAATTAGTTGTAATACTAGGCGTTCCATGACTTTGGAGGGGTAGCAAAGGAGTGTGATGGGGCGGTGCGAGGAGGGTAGCGTGGGGTCTTTGTTGGGTTTGGGGAATGTGATGATGATACCATGCTTCCAAATGTCTGGTATTGTGTTGTGTGAATAGCTGTAGTTTGATATGTTCGTGAGTGCTTGTATGCCTTGTGGTCCCAGGTGTCTGAGGTGTATGTTGCTTATGTTGTCTAGGCCACAGGCGGGTGAGTGCTTGAGATTGTTGATGATATGCTTTGTCTGGTGATTGGTGAAGGGTGTATAGTCAGGGTCTGTGGGGAATTGTCTCTTACGTCGGATGACACGTCGGTCGTCTTTGTGAGGTTTTAGGTGGCTGACATGTGAAAAGTGATTGATGAGAGTGTTTGCTTGTTGTTTACATGAAGGAGTAGAGTCTGTTGTTGTGATTGCAGCATGTGATTGTGTTGTGTTGCTGTTGGAAAGTGTGATGCTGTTTAGTGTTTTGTAGAGTTTTTTGGGGTTTGTTTTGTGATCAAGTGTTTGTAGGAAGTTATTCCAATTTAGTTTTTGTTGTTCTTGTATTTTGTTGTTAGTTTGGGTGTTGAGTGCTTGAATTTGTTGTGTGATGTCTTGTGTGTGGGGTGCTGGGGAGTGTTTCAGTATGTCGCGTTGTCTGATGAGGTTTTGAATTTCTGGTGTGAAGTTGGGGTTGTGTCTTTTTCTGTTACCTCTTGGAATGTGTTTCTTGTCAGCATTTTGGATAGTTTTATTGAGTATGTGTACAGCATTGTTGATGTTAGTGATGGGTGTACTGTTTAGAGTTGTGAAGTGTTGTTCTGTCTCATTTGTGAATGCTTCCCAGTTAGCTCTTTTATAATTGGTGTATGTGTGTTTGTGGCTAGCTGGGGTGAGTCTGGTTTTGGTGGTGATAATGATCGGGAGGTGGTCAGAGCCTAAGGTTCTGACCACCCTCCAGGATGTTGTGGGGGCGAGTTCTGGGGAGCAAAAGGTGATGTCTGGAGATGATGGGTTATAGAGGGCTTGGTGAGGAATATGGGTATGTTGATGGATGTCGTTAAGGATGATGAGGTTATCGGTTTGGTTTTGTAGTACCAGCCCTCTGTCTGTGTCGGGGTTGTCGACAAATCAGGCCGACATCTTGGCGTTGAAGTCACCACCCAGGATGATGTGTGGGGTGTGTGGGGTGTTTGTGATGTGTTGTAAGTGTGGTCTGTATTCATTTGGTACTGTAGGGGATGTTTGGGGAGGGATGTATGTGTTTATGATGGTTATGTTGGAGTTGTTGCCAGTGCGTATTTTAATTGACTGTATTTCTGTTGTGCTATCATTTGGGGGGAGGAGGGATTTGGTTTGTACACTGGTTACTATGTATGATATTTCTTTGTGTACCAGGGTGATGAGTCCACCGCCCCGCCGACAGCCCGGTCTTGTCTGATGGTGGTGAAATTATGAAATGTGGGTGTTTTTTGTGTTGTGCGGAGTTTTGTTTCTTGTAAGATGGCAATGTGTATGTTGTGTTGTTTGATGAAGTGTGAGAGTTCGTGTTTCTTTGTGTTGATGCCATCTATGTTCAGTTGAAGAATGTTAATGTTATGTGCACGATGTATGTTGGGTGCTGCTGCACGAGGATGGGGTGGGGGTGGGGGTGAGGGGGGGTGGGGGTGGGGGTGAGCGAGGGGCTGGGGGTTGGGATGGGTGAGGTGGGGGTGGGGATTGGGGAGGAGGAGATGGGGTGTGGAATGGATTAGGATGGGGTGTGGTGTGTTGAGTTGAGGATATGGATGGTATGGGAAGGTTAGGTGGGTTAGGAAGGAGAGGTGGACGGGTTTTAGGGGGGGGAGTGGATGATATGGGAAGGTTAGGTGAGTTGGGGAGGAGAGGTGGACGGGTTTTAGGTGAGGGAATTGACTGGGAGAGGGAGGGGCATGAGGAACAGGTCCAGGTGTTTGTGTAGTGTTTCTTGGAGGCAAGTGTTGTGCAGGTGAAGTGGGTCCAGTTCCTGCATGAATTGCAGAGAACTGAACCCTTAGTATGGCGACTCGAAGTGATGGGTTTTGAGCAAGTTGGACATATGTCCAGGCTAAGGTTGAAGATAGTCGTTGTCTTTTTGGGAGATTGTATTGCTCGGACTGTCTCCATCAATCACTAATGTTTCTACAGGGTTAAATAATGCTAGACTAGGGATCAGGTACCTTGTTGTTGGTGTTTTCACTGTGTGTAGGCTAATTTTGAGCTGCACGACACTACGGATTCTGTGGGTTACCTGGGTGGATCTTTTGTCTGTGTACCTTGGAGTTTAGACTGTGTAGTGCGTGAGGGCTGCTTGCCGAATCCACCCAACACTGCTCTAACTCTATTTGCTTTTACTTTTGAGGGTCGCCATGAGGATACTCTATACTTGTGATCGAGAATCCTCAAGAGAGCACCCTTTCATATTAACGTAATCAGGCCGCACAGACCCAAGGTCCACACTAGGCTAGGAGCTGCCTTGCTCCACCAGAATTCTGTACCTTTGCGCATCCCAGCTAGACTTTATTAACCCGGGTAGACATTAGCTGGATTAGATCATATACTCTTTTATGCATACCCATTATTTTTACACAAGCATTTTGAGGTCTAGGTTGCGGTAGAGAGACACAACCAGCATAGACCGGTTTTGTTAATAGGAGTACTACTTTTTCGTGGCGAGCATTATTACTGTTGCACCGCTTATAATATTCTTGTGTCCAATAACATAACATAAAAGGTCCAGCCTTTTTGTGTATGTAGCCTACACGTGCATTGTCCTGCCTCCTGCTATTTTGGGGTTCCATTTCCGATACGTTCTTCTTAGTAGCAGCGGCTCGCTTGGTGTAGTGACTAGCGTCTCGGACTTCCACCCAGAAGGCCCGGGTTCGCGTCCACGCTCGGCGCATTAAAGATTTTTCACAAGCACTGAGTCGTTACCATCCCTCATGAGCAAAGGGATGGGGTAGTAGTACAGGACCCCAATGGAAATACGCCTTATCGGCCTTATTGAGCTATCCTTAGCTAGCTTAGCATGCGCTAGCTTTAAGAACTATTATTATTATTATTATTATTATTATTATTATTATTATTATTATTATCCGACATTATTCAGAAGATTCCTTGTTCGGTGCTTGAGGACTTTACAACACTTTCTTTCATAAAGGAGTGACAGATATTATTGATTAAAGTAACGTTAAGTAAACCTTCTTGTTTGCATTAGATCACTCTTGTGATTTAATTAAGTTAATTATCTTTTCCTTTTGTACCATAACTAAGCAACCATATGTTATAGGTAATAGGCTGTTTCAGAGAACATCAGCCTATAGTAGATGCACATAGATACTGAGAGTTAAGATACCCCGCTATCGCAGATATAACTCTGGAGGGTATAATTATGTGTTCTTTGTTCGACGGGATTATATATCAGGGGTTGGATCTAGCATTTCCGTTGTTGCATTTATGCCAGTCTAGTCCAATGTATAAGAGCCACTGATTTATACGAGACCCGATCGTAACAAATGGCGACCTAGCTCAGGATTTGGTGAACTGACATATAATTGCAGGTTATTGTGCAGATTTTTCTCACAGTTTAGGCAGTGAACATTTGTTGATTTTGTGGAATATTTTTGAGGACATGCAAGAATTATTTTTTTAGCAAAGTAATATAGCACTTAAGCGGTCTCCGAGAATTTTTTATTGTGAATATTGTGGTATAAGAGTTTGGGGTACTTCTTTTTTGTGTATCAAAGTGAAAAATCTTCAGTGAGCATCATGTCTTATAGCGGATCAGTGCAGGATGAAGACACAGTACATGATGTAGAAGCTGAGGAGCAGCAGCATGGGCAGGTTGTTAACTTGGTGAACAGTGAGGAGGATGCAAGGAATTTTTTACAATGGCCTGTTACTTCCGACCGGTTGGTGGGTATGAATCGGTACGGTCTCCAGTGCTTAGCCGCAGCTATCGGTCATGTATGCACTAGTGGCATGACCAAGGATAACCTGATGACGTGTGTGCTGGGTGGGGTGACTGGCGTACGAGGTAGGGTGAGTGCTCAGAGCCCTTTGGCCGAGCCTCCCCTTCACTCGACTCCCAATCCTCCTATTGGAGTACCGACCCTGAGCACGCTTCCGCAGGTGGGTAGTGACTGGCAGGGTGGTTTGCCCCTGGGGGGATCACCGGGTATTTCTAACATCATTGCATCTCCTCCTCCTCCTCAAGGTTTGACCCCGGAGATGCTCTTTCAGCTCGAGATGGCAAAACAGCAGATAGAGCTAGCTAAGATAGAAGAGAGAAAAGAGCTGGCTAGGATGCAGCAACAGACGAGGGAAGCTGAGCTTAGGACTGAACTAGAATCTACAAGATACCGTGCCGACATGGATTTAGAGAAGTCTCGTGTTGAGATGACGGGACAGCGACTCGGTACTGGAAACCATGCGCATGATCAGTCTCTGTCGCACCTTCTCAAACTGGTCCCTGTATTTGACGAGTCTGGTGTCACAGAGTTTTTCAATAGATTTGAGAAGAAGTGCCGGGAGCATCAGTGGCCTGAAGTTAAGTGGGCGGCCCTTGTGTCCTCTAGACTCGTAGGTAAGGGGCTCAAGGCTTACGATGCACTGCCTTTGGAGTCCTGCATTGTTTATGAGGAGCTCAAGGAGGCTGTCCTGCGGGCATACGAGCTACAACCCGAGACATATAGGTTAAAGTTCCGGAGTGTGACTAAGGGGCGAGACAGTACCTTCTTGGAGCACGCCCGGGACCTGTCCGATGCTATGGGAAACTGGCTCAGATCAGAGAAGACAATTACGTTTGATGAGATGAAACAGTTGATGCTTCTAGAGCAGTTTTATAAGTGTACGGGCGGCGACTTGACTTTAAACCTTAAAGAGAAGAACCCAAGAACTCTCGTAGAAGCAGCAGAGATGGCTGATCTTCGGTTGTCACTAATTCGGGGGTGCGGCTCTGCACAGAGAAACTATGTAGGCGTTAAGGAGCGTTACCCTCCCCCTTCCCGGAATATGGACACACATAAATTTAAAAGCAATGACACCAAGACTGATCACAAACCTAGCACCGCCCCGTTTAAGAAGGGTCAGGGGACTTTTACACCTCAGTATAAGTCCAAGGGGAAATTTGAGTGTTATCACTGTCACATGGTGACATGGCAAAAGCTTGTCCGAGCAGACCTCCCTCGGCGGCTGTGTCATTGGCTCGCAGCATTGGGGTGTTCCAGAAGTCTTCTGTGTTTGCTGGAGGCATAAGATCAGAGGATGGAGCACCGCCAGTGAAGAAGGATCCGGAAGGCTCGAACCCTGTCCGCGATGCCTTTTGCGACCATAGAGGGCATGGCTGCATGAAGTGGGGGGGCAAGAAGCACGGGGTACAGCTTTTGTGTGACACAGGTGCCTCTCAGACACTCTTGAAGAATTTCACTGGTAGACCCATAAACGCGGCGCAGGTAGTTGTGGTGCAGGGAGTTAATGCAACTAGGTCATTCCCGCTTGTTAGAATGGAGCTTGAAGTTGACGGTGTGACTCGCGAATTGGATGTGGGAATCGTGGAGAAATTGCCTGTTGGGGGCGTCGACCTCCTTCTCGGCAATGACTTTGCGGTGCCTGCTTCTAAGGTTTCACCCGTAGTCGTTGCCGAGGAGCCGGCCGACGTGAGTAGGGAGGAACAGGAGTTGGTTGAGAAGTGTCAGGTGCAACCAATGGCGTGTGTTGTAACCAGATCTCTCTCATTCAGGGAGTCACAGCCTAACCAACAGTCTTCAAATAAGCGGAGGAACGGTCACGAGAAGGTGCTGAAAGCTGATACGGTGGAGAGTCTAGTACCAGCAGCGCTTCTCGGGGACTCAGTATTAGCACCGTTATTAGAGTCTGGAGAAGCACCACCACCTGTCACTGAGAGTGTAGAGGCAGGGCTTAAAGAGACTCAGAGGCAGCAACGGCATACACGGAGAGAGCAACGGGATGCAAAGTTCGATGTTGGGGGAGGGCATGAGTTGTTTCGCAAACACTTAGACAGGCTAGCTCCCTCATATATTCGCAAATTGCAGCTAGAAGACCCGGATGTTCTAAAGTGTAGTAACGGTGTTGTCGAACTCGAAGAGGACAGGGATGCAAAGTCTGGAGATTTTTTTTTCATTGATGGCATCTTGTATCGGCGATTCCAAGACCCGCAGAGAAGTTGGGAGGGTGGGTCAAGAGTGGTAGACCAGCTGGTCGTACCGAGGGTATGCAGGGATAGCCTACTAAGGTTGGCTCATGCTGTACCGCTGGCGGGACACTTGGGTGTCCGCAAGACGGTGGCGGCTTTGGGGAAACTGTTTTGGTGGCCTGGTTTGAGAGCACAAGTGGTGTCATGGGTGGCAATGTGCAGTGTGTGCCAAAAGGTCGGGAAACCTAACCAGTGCATCCCAAAGGCTCCGTTACACCCAATTCCCGTCAGCGGGCCTCCCTTTAGTAAAGTAGTAGTCGACATGGTTGGCCCCCTCCCCCCCACAAGTGCCGGAAATAAATATCTCTTGACAGTCATGGACGTAGCAACTCGGTACCCAGATGCATACCCGATGAGAAATGGTTTGGCGAAGACGGTGGTCCGTAACTTGCTCTTATACTTCTCCCGGTACGGATACCCGCAGGAGTTACAGTCAGACCAAGGATCGAATTTCACCTCCAACTTGTTCGTTCAGACAATGAAGCAGCACAGGATAGTCACTGTAGTGTCATCTGCTTATTACCCAGAGAGTCAGGGGGTGTTAGAGAGGTGGCATTCCACTCTAAAAAGCATGCTTCGCTGCTATTGTCTTGAGAACGGCAAGGACTGGGATCTTGGCCTGCCGTATGTGTTATTCGCTGCACGAGAGGTACCTGGGGAGAGTTTGGGGTTTAGCCCTAATGAGCTTGTGTTTGGACACCGCGTCAGAGGGCCTCTCCACATGGTAAAGGAGATATGGGAAGGCACCACTAAACCATGTTCTATGCTTAAGTATGTCCTTGAGAGTAGAGAAGGAATGTTGCGTAGTCTGGAGTTGGCTGGCCGCAATCTGGTAGGCTCTCAGGCCCTCATGAAGGACAGGTACGACCACAAGGTGAAACTCAGGGAGTTTCACGTGGGTCAGGAGGTGTTGATACTACTCCCTCTTGTAGGTCACCCCTTATCCGCAAAGTACGCTGGTCCTTATAGTGTAGCAGAGAAGCTCTCGGACTTAGATTACCTGGTGGCCACTCCAGACAGGCGTAAGAGGAATCAGTTATGTCATGTCAACCTGATGAAGGAGTATGTGAGGCGCCCACCTGAGCCTCTCACTGTCCCCGTGATGACTTTCAGCAGTCAAGGTGGAGAAGGAGAACGGGACAGTCATGCCTAGGTGGATGACAACTGGGATTATCATGTTTCTGCAGATCAGTGGGCGGGAAACACGAGACAGGCGGCTCATGAGGCTTTGCAACACCTACCTGAGCAACAGCGTGTGGCTGTCGAGCGCCTATTCTGTTTATACCCTACTGTATTTGCGGAACACCCAGGCCTCACTACTCATGAGGTGCACGACGTTGACGTCGGAGACCACCCACCCTTCAAATCAGTGCCCTATAGGGTGCCCCCTATTAAACTTCCGGCCCTCCGGGCGGAGTTGGAGTATATGTTGCAACAGGGACTGATCGAGAAGGGGGCGGTAAAGTGGACATCTCCCGTAACGCTGCAACCTAAGCCGGATGGCAAGGTGCGCTTCTGTGTTGATTACCGCAGGCTAAACGGCTTGACTCCCACCAACCCATATCCTCTTTCCCGGGTCGATGACTGTGTAGACAAGATTGGCAGGGCTAAGTTCTTGACCAAGGTGGACCTGGTAAAAGGTTACTGGCAGGTGCCTTTGTCTGAACGGGCGAAAGAGGTGTGTGGTTTTGTGGTGGATGGTGCTACATATCGTTGTAATGTCATGCCGTACGGTCTAAAGAACGCACCAGCGACCTTCCAAAGCTTGATGAACGAGTTGGTGGCTGACATTCCGAACTGTACCGTGTACCTGGACGACGTCATTATCTACGATGACGATTTCAAGAGCCACTGTGAACATGTAGAATCCCTATTTAAGAAATTAAGCGAGGCAAACTTGGTGGTCAACCTGGGAAAGTGTGATTTTGTGCGGGCTACCGTGCAGTATCTGGGGTTCATGGTGGGTTTGGGCCAGGTGTGCCCCCCACAGAACAAGATATTGGCTATTAACCACTTCCCCAGGCCGTCCACCAAGAAGCAGATCATGAGGTTTTTGGGCATGATTGGTTACTACCGCCGCTTTATAAAGGGCTATTCTACTGTGCTGGCTCCTCTGACGGACCTATTGGCCAAAGATAGAAAGTTTAAGTGGGCGCCTGAGTGTGAGAGGGCTTTTTTGCTAGTAAAACACCTGTTGTGTACTCACCCAATCCTCAGGGCCCCGGACTTTAGCCGACCTTCCAGCTGGCAACTGATGCCAGTGGTGTGGGGGCTGGGTGCCGTTCTGATGCAATCAGACGAAGATGGGCTGGAGCACCCAGTCAGTTTCTTCTCAAAAAAGTTCAACTCGGCGCAGAAGAACTATTCAGTAGTTGAGAAGGAACTGCTGGCGATTGTGCTAGCGCTCAGGCACTGTTCCAGCACAGGTGTATGTTCCAGCCTATGGACCAGTTGTGGTGATCTACACCGACCATCACCCCCTCAAGTTCCTGAATCAATTCCATAACCAGAATATGAGGCTGACCAGGTGGTCATTAATGTTGCAGGAATACAACCTAGACATACGCCATATTGCCGGTTCTGAGAATGTGATTGCAGATTGCTTATCGAGGGTGGAAGACCCGGGGTAGATCATCACAAGGGTAGCCTCCTACTTTGGTTTGATTAGTATGTTTACATCTGGTGCTTGTTGGCTCGCGTGTGTAGCCCAGCGTATTGGGTCGTAAAGTAGGAGTTGCTGTGTTGGTATAGAAAAAAAACTAGGCTTGCCCCTGTAGTGCAGCCGCCATAAACATATTAAAAATATAAAAATCCTATAAAAACTCTTTCTTTGATAGTTAATT
Organism: Paralithodes platypus; assembly: GCA_032716605.1. Classification (NCBI taxonomy): domain Eukaryota; kingdom Metazoa; phylum Arthropoda; class Malacostraca; order Decapoda; family Lithodidae; genus Paralithodes; species Paralithodes platypus. The sequence continues at coordinate 12,022,004 of CM064543.1, forward strand.
TTTTTTTAAGTATGTTATAGCAGAAATTCTGAGTTGTACTCCTCTCAGAAGGCTGGGCTAGGGAAGCTCGCTCTTATGAGCATAACTATGTAATTTAATCTATTGTGTTGGGAGGGGTTGTTAATTTTTATAGTGTGTTATTTTGAAGAGAACTGTGCTTTACATTTCATTGTCGCTGGGTGGCTAGGAGTGGCGAATTTTGTATGGGTTATGCGTGTCAGATTTAGAGCTCATAGTTGGAGCCTCTTAAAAATCTTGGGTGGGGTGTGACGCTCACCGCTTCCCCCAGAACCACATGGCTTACTCGCTAGGACTCGCCAGGGCAGAGAATATAGCTACAGTATACCTATCATTGTGTATTTTCCTTCTCGAGAAAGCTTGTGTTGCAGACAGTTCAGAACTGTTTTTATTTTCGTCTGTCACAATCCTTTCTATTTTATTTAGTCAATTGAAAGTATTGTGTTAAGTAGTTGAATGATGGGAAGGCGAGCGGGAGAGAGAGAGAGAGAGAGACCAGGTGGTGAGTGTGGCGCGTGGCTGGGCCCCTTACATAGGCCTCGCGGGATTCGTTGCCTCCTGCCTAACACTTGCCTACTAGGCGGCTGCTTACTGGGCGACTGTCGCGCGCCCTCGTGCCATTCCTGCGAACTGGGACTCCAGCGAGGCGGTCCCTGGGAATATCCTTGTCAGATCCTTCCCAGACAGCATACTCTAAGCATCTCCCATGAACTGTTCCACACTCTTGTCTCAGAATCTTTCTCTCCTACTGCCTCTATCATTTCCACTACTTCCTCACCTTTTATTAATATCAATCCCCCTCTGGTTCTCTGCATCCACACCTTGAATTGGTGGCCAGACTGTATTATATGCTGGATCTCACATTTCTTATGTACTAGGCTAAGGTTGAAGAGAGTCGTTGTCTTTTTGGGAGATTGTATTGCTCGGACTGTCTCCATCAATCACTAATGTTTCTACAGGGTTAAATAATGCTAGACTAGGGATCAGGTACCTTGTTGTTGGTGTTTTCACTGTGTGTAGGCTACTTTTGAGCTGCACGACACTACGGATTCTGTGGGTTACCTGGGTGGATCTTTTGTCTGTGTACCTTGGAGTTTAGACTGTGTAGTGCGTGAGGGCTGCTTGCCTAATCCACCCAACACTGTTCTAACTCTATTTGCTTTTACTTTTGAGGGTCGCCAGGAGGATATTCGATACTTGTGATCGAGAATCCTCAAGAGAGCACCCCTTCATATTAACGTAATCAGGCGGCACAGACCCAAGGTCCACACTAGGCTAGGAGCTGCCTTGCTCCACCAGAATTATGTACCTTTGCGCATCCCAGCTAGACTTTATTAACCCGGGTAGACATTAGCTGGATTAGATCATAATTATACTCTTTTATGCATACCCATTATTTTTACACAAGCATTTTGAGGACTAGGTTGCGGTAGAGAGACACAACCAGCATAGACCGGTTTTGTTAATAGGAGTACTACTTTTTCGTGGCGAGCATTATTACTGTTGCACCGCTTATAATATTCTTGTGTCCAATAACATTATAGGTCCAGCCTTTTTGTGTATTTAGCCTACACGTGCATTGTCCTGCCTCCTGCTATATTGTGGTTCCATTTCCGATACGTTCTTCTTAGTAGCATCCGACATTATTCAGAAGATTCCTTGTTCGGTGCTTGAGGACTTTACAACACTTTCTTTCATAAAGGAGTGACAGATATTATTGATTAAAGTAACGTTAAGTAAACCTTCTTCTTGTTTGCATTACATCACTCTTGTGATTTAATTAAGTTAATTATCTTTTCCTTGTGTACCATAACTAAGGAACCATATGTTATAGGTAATAGGCTGTTTCAGAGAACATCAGCCTATAGTAGAAGCACATAGATACTGAGAGTTAAGATACCCCGCTATCGCAGATATAACTCTGGAGGGTATATTATGTGTTCTTTGTTCGACGGGATTATACATCAGGGGTTGGATCTAGCGTTTCCGTTGTTGCATTTATGCCAGTCTAGTCCAATGTATAAGAGCCACTGATTTATACGAGACCCGATCGTAACAGTAGTTATCATGGTGGTAACTGTACAGTGGTAGTTATCATGGTGGTAACTGTATAGTGGTAGTTATCATAGTGGTAACTGTATAGTGGTAGTTATCATGGTGGTAACTGTATAGTGGTTGTTACCATGGTGGTAACTGTATAGTGGTAGTTATCATGGTGGTGACTGTAGGCTATAGTGGTAGTTATCATGGTGGTAACTGTATAGTGGTATTTATCATGGTGGTAACTGTATAGTGGTAGTTATCATGGTGGTATCTGTACAGTGGTAGTAATCATGGTGGTAACTGTATAGTGGTAGTTATCATGGTGGTAACTGTACAGTGGTAGTTATCATGGTAACTGTACAGTGGTAGTTATCATGGTGGTAACTGTATAGTGGTAGTTATCTTGTTGGTAACTGTATAGTGGTAGTTTTCATGATGGTAACTGTATAGTGGTAGTTATCATGGTAACTGTACAGTGGTAGTTATCATGGTGGTAACTGTATAGTGGTAGTTATCATGGTGGTAACTGTACAGTGGTAGTTATCATGGTGGTAACTGTACAGTGGTAGTTATAATGGTGGTAACTGTATAGTGGTAGTTATCTTGTTGGTAACTGTATAGTGGTAGTTATCATGATGGTAACTGTATAGTGGTAGTTATCATGGTAACTGTACAGTGGTAGTTATCATGGTGGTAACTGTATAGATGTAGTTATCATGGTGGTAACTGTACAGTGGTAGTTATCCTGGTGGTAACTGTACAGTGGTAGTTATCATGGTGGTAACTGTATAGTGGTAGTTATCATGGTGGTAACTGTACAGTGGTAGTTATCATGGTGGTAACTGTACAGTGGTAGTTATCATGGCGGTAACTGTATAGTGGTAGTTATCATGGTGGTAACTGAACAGTGGTAGTTATCATAGTGGTAATTGTACAGTGGTAGTTATCATGGTGGTAACTGTATAGTGGTAGTTATCATGGTGGTAACTGTACAGCGGTTGTTATCATGGTGGTGACTGTATAGTGGTAGTTATCATGGTGGTAACTGTATAGTGGTAGTTATCATGGTGGTAACTGTTTAGTGGTAGTTATCTTGGTGGTAACTGTATAGTGGTAGTTATCATGGTGGTGACTGTAGGCTATAGTGGTAGTTATCATGGTGGTAACTGTATAGTGGTAGTTATCATGGTGGTAACTGTATAGTGGTAGTTACCATGGTGGTAACTGTATGGTGGTAGTTATAATGGTGGTAACTGTATGGTGGTAGTTATCATGGTGGTAACTGTACAGTGGTAGTTATCATGGTGGTAACTGTATAGTGGTAGTTATCATGGTGGTAACAGTAGGCTACAGAGGTAGTTATCATGGTGGTAACTGTATAGTGGTAGTTATCATGGTGGTAACTGTATAGTGGTAGTTATTATGGTGGTAACTGTATAGTGGTAGTTACCATGGTGGTAACTGTATAGTGGTAGTTATCATGGTGGTAACTGTATAGTGGTAGTTCTCATGGTGGTAACTGTATAGTGGTAGTTATCATGGTGGTAACTGTACAGTGGTAATGATCATGGTGGTAACTGTATAGTGGTAGTTATCATGGTGGTAACTGTATAGTGGTAGTTATCATGGTGGTAACTGTATAGTGGTAGTTACCATGGTGGTAACTGTATAGTGGTAGTTTTCATGGTGGTAACTGTACAGTGGTAGTTATCATGGCGGTAACTGTATAGTGGTAGTTATCATGGTGGTAACTAAACAGTGGTAGTTATCATGGTGGTAATTGTGTCAGTGGTAGTTATCATGGTGGTAACTGTATAGTGGTAGTTATCATGGTGGTAACTGTACAGCGGTAGTTATCATGGTGGTGACTGTATAGTGGTAGTTATCATGGTGGTAACTGTATAGTGGTAGTTATCATGGTGGTAACTGTTTAGTGGTAGTTATCTTGGTGGTATCTGTATAGTGGTTGTTATCATGGTGGTGACTGTAGGCTATAGTGGTAGTTATCATGGTGGTAACTGTATAGTGGTAGTTATCATGGTGGTAACCGTATAGTGGTAGTTACCATGGTGGTAACTGTATGGTGGTAGTTATCATGGTGGTAACTGTATAGTGGTAGTTATCATGGTGGTAACTGTACAGTGGTAGTTATCATGGTGGTAACTGTATAGTGGTAGTTATCATGGTGGTAACTGTAGGCTACAGTGGTAGTTATCATGGTGGTAACTGTATAGTGGTAGTTATCATGGTGGTAACTGTATAGTGGTAGTTATCATGGTGGTAACCGTATAGTGGTAGTTACCATGGTGGTAACTGTATAGTGGTAGTTATCATGGTGGTAACTGTATAGTGGTAGTTATCATGGTGGTAACTGTATAGTGGTAGTTTTCATGGTGGTAACTGTACAGTGGTAATTATCATGGTGGTAACTGTATAGTGGTAGTTATCATGGTGGTAACTGTATAGTGGTAGTTATCATGGTGGTAACCGTATAGTGGTAGTTACCATGGTGGTAACTGTATAGTGGTAGTTATCATGGTGGTAACTGTATAGTGGTAGTTATCATGGTGGTAACTGTATAGTGGTAGTTTTCATGGTGGTAACTGTACAGTGGTAATTATCATGGTGGTAACTGTATAGTGGTAGTTATCATGGTGGTAACTGTATAGTGGTAGTTATCATGGTGGTAACTGTATAGTGGTAGTTATCATGGTGGTAACTGTATAGTGGTAGTTATCATGGTGGTAACTGTACAGTGGTAGTTATCATGGTGGTAACTGTATAGTGGTAGTTATCATGGTGGTAACTGTATAGTGGTAGTTATCATGGTGGTGACTGTAGGCTATAGTGGTAGTTATCATGGTGGTAACTGTATATTGGTAGTTATCATGGTAGTAACCGTATAGTGGTAGTTGCCATGGTGGTATACCTGTATAGTGGTAGTTATCATGGTGGTAACTGTATAATGGTAGTTATCATGGTGGTAACTGTACAGTGGTAGTTATCATGGTGGTAACTGTATAATGGTAGTTATCATGGTGGTAACTGTACAGTGGTAGTTATCATGGTGGTAACTGTACAGTGGTAGTTATCATGGTGGTAACTATATGGTGGTAGTTATCATGGTGGTAACTGTATAGTGGTAGTTATCATGGTGGTAACTGTACAGCGGTAGTTATCATGGTGGTAACTGTATAGAGGTAGTTATCATGGTGGTATACCTGTATAGTGGTAGTTATCATGGTGGCAACTGTACATTACAGTATTTACAATAATTCGCACATACTGGCGTTAAGTAAGACATGTGTATTGTATCGAATTTGTGTGCATTACAACTATAATACCTAATACGCAACTTAACCCTTGTTTAGCGGGGCCCGACTTAAGTCGGCCTTGAAAAGAAAGGACTATGTGGCGGGGCCCGACTTAAGTCTGTGTGCAATTTTTGAGCAATAATGGCTCTGAGAGAGAGACGAGCGGGTGGAGGAGCGTAGGTCGGCTCATGACCGCTCGGCACGGGTCCCGCGCGACTACTGACGTCTACTCGACACACACCCACACTCACTGCCTCGCTACACAGGGAATTATGTAAGGAAATTACCGTATTTTAGGGATTTTGCACTCGTCTTGCACGATCGTTGCAAGAGAACCCGTGGTCGTAGAAGGATGGTTCTGGTGTCATTGGAAAGCTCAATTATCGCTCTTTCAGGGATACATAATTGTATTACGCTCTGGCTCTTGTTTATGCATGAAAAAGAGCACGGAAACAAAGTCGTTTAGGGTAAAACAACCCGCTTGCCAGGTAGTAGAAGTTACCGACCTAGCCGCTCCGTGAGTGTTAATAGAACATAATTATATAAATTACTAGCCTTGACGTGATTTGTAGCTTAGTTTACAGTGATGCACAAACACTGTCAAGTAAATGTAAAATCGAAATTCAGTATGTGTATGACGTGAAGCATTCTAAAGCAACTAATGATCATTAATCAATATAGAATACAATATATACCTTTAAAATATCCTATGCACCAAAGCATATATATATATATATATATTAAAGTAGAAAAGCCCTCCATCAATCACCACGCCCCCTCTATGTTCCTCCCAACTTGCGGAAAAGAATATAATATCATCCAAGTAAGCTAAACAAGTTTTCCAGGTTAATTCCCTTTCCTTAGTAGAGGGTGATAAAGTAGAAAAGCCCTCCACCAATCACCACGCCCCCTCTTATACCTGCTTCCCTCGCCAGCTGAGTTTGACAATTCTAAACATCAACACGCCACACCTTACCAGCCAGCCAATCAGCGGCCTCCATTTTCGGAGCACGAAGCTAAGCTCTCCCCCTCACCTCTAAATTCGCTCTCGTTCTCTTCCCGGACAGTTTCCTCTGGCTGCAATAGATTCAATACCTCGGTGCCCGCCCTATACTCCCGTAAGCCACTGAAAAACATTTGCAACCAGCTTCCTGGAACTTATTATGGAGAGGAAAGAGTGGAAAAGTCGAGAAATCAAAGCGAGCGGGCTGCCGCGCGAGCCACTCAGCCAATCACAGCGCGGGAGAGCGGGAGGTGGGACTATAAAGCAAGGGGGGGGGGGGGGGCAGGTTGCAGATTCATTCGCCGGCCGGACAGCACTGAGTTAGCTTCTCACAACCTACTTACTCTCTCTCGCTTGGGCACCCACGGGAACTCGGCTCCAGCCTCCCAGCCCTCGCCCTTTGTTCCAGAAGGCCCACCTCAGGCCTATCATCAGCTCTCCTCTACTAAGGAAGATACACCTTCAGTGTCTGGCCGCCTGTCGTCGCATCGCAGGCTTACATACCTACAGCCAAGCGATTCAAGAGGATGACAGATAGTAGAGGGGAGCAAAGATTTCCAGTCAATGTAAAGAGAGAGAATGCAGAACTAACCCAGTGGCCACCAGAAATAATAATTGATGTGTCCTTATAGGACAAACTAAAGAGAAAAGATTCTAGACTTACATGTATATAAGAGGATGTGTTGAGAATAGTTATTTTTGTTAGTAAAGGCGTAATACCGAGAGTTGTAACTAGATAGGATCTGATAGGAAAGATTTAAGTATATAAAGTTAAAAGGGTGAAATTATTTCTTAAAGACAGAGGGGCAACCACTACTCTCAGGGGAAACCAGTTTTGGGTAAGTTGCCCGATAGGTCAGTTATAGAATGGAAAGGACACTCGTCCACATAAATAACGAACTCGTTTGTTAAAAAGGAAACTATATCCATTATCATTTGCGAGGACAATTGAGATAGTTTTGGGGGAGCGGTAAGGACGTCTCGTCCACTATTGTAATGTATTCATAAGAAGTTATATAAAGGATTATAACCGTGACGCTTTTCCATATAGAGGTCTTGAGGTATAGTTTACCATTTAAGAAATATTATTGATTAAGTGTGTATTGTGAATATAGCTTATTTGTAATAGGATTGCGTGAGCCTATAAGCGGAAGGTGTTATCAATTAGATTTATCAAGGTAAAGAGTGTAAGCAACCTGTTCATGTGAGTAACTGTGTAATAGAATCCAAAATTGTATTTGAGAAGAAAATCTAACTAACTTGTAATTCCGGCCGGTTCATTTGTAGGAATCTATTGTCTATTCAGAGAGTGTTAAGGTACCCTTGTTGTAATGACGTCTTTTTTATATGAGTTAATGTAAGATATAGGAAAAAGTAGTAAAGAGATTATATGTATTAATGCGTTGGTCTCGGGAGTAGACACAATAGGCCCAGTGGACATGGTTAATTCTTAAGGATAGATAAAGAATATAACTTTTGTTTGAAATAGGTAAATAACGTTTGATTTATTAGGCCCTGGTCTCCACAGTAGACACAGCAGGGCTCGGCATAAACTATATTAGGTTAGAAACTAATAACGTGCCTTTGGATCGAAGTCGACTTGAGTCAATACCTGAATAACGGGTGTTACGACCGGGACTCGTATAAAACAAGGGCTCTTAATCATTGGACTAGAAAGGCACACAGCCACAACGGTAACACTAGATCCAACCCTCGAACTTATAATGCCGGCGCACAAAAACACCTATACCCTCCAGAGTTAAATCTGCGATAGCGGGGTATCCTATAACTCAGTATAAATGCACTACTACTACAGGCTGATGATCTCTGATACAGCCTGATCACCACAACATACAATTACGTTAAAAATGTATACAAGGAAAAAGATAGAGAGCTTAATTAAATCACTGGAATGATTTAATGCAAACAAGAAGAAGGTATAATTAAAGTTACTCTAAACAATAATAAACTGTCACTCCTATATTAAAGAAAGTGAATGAAAGTCCTAAAGCATCGAACGGGAATCTTCTGAAGAAAGTCTGATGTTGCTTAAGATGATCGAATCGGATTTTGAACTGTTATATAAAGCAGGAACAAGATATGACAAGTGTAGGGACATACAGTGTTAACTGGCACGGGAATAACGATAAATGCACAATAGTATTATCTCCAACAACAAAAGAAGTACTTCCTCAGGCAACGCAAAAGCCTGCTCGGGTTGTGCAACTCAACAACCAAGGCTTACAATCAACGTGAATAAAAATGCTGCATACATAACATAAGAGTTTATAATCCTAATCGGGTGTCTGCTAGGCGAATAAAGTCTAGCTGGGATGTCGTAGGCTAGGAAGCAATGGCTGAGCAAGCGGCTCGCTTAGTGAGGTCCTTAAGACTGTACGGCCAAATTACGTTTAATGACGGGGTGCTCTCTTGAGAGATCCAGATCGCTAGTATCTGGTTCTCTCCTGGCGACCCTCTCAAAGTCAAAGCAAAACGAGTTTGCACAGTGTTGGGTGGCAGAGGCAAAAGCCCTCACTCGCAACACAGTGCTAAACTCACAAGGTACACAGTCAGAAAGACAACCTAGGCTTCCCACATATCTGTTGCGATTGTACAAGTTCAACAAAACCTGGTACACATCGGAAATCACAACACCAGTAGCCTTACACCAGTCTAGCATTAAATAGCCCAGCAGACAACAAAGAACTAGGTAGGGAGACACCGCGAGTGTGTCGAACCTCTATAGACAAAATGTTAACCCCTCCAAAATGTCTAACTAAATATGGAATATCTGAGAGCTTCAGCATATAATACGATGGCCGATATATGAAATCGTGCAGAACCAAAGGGGAGTTATGATGTTAAATAGATTGGAAGAATGAGAGGTAAGAAGTTGAGAGAGAGAAAGTGTTCTATAGGTAGAAGTCGGGGACAGGTGGCAAGGGAGGTGTGAAGGGTATGCTGGTCAGGCAAGCTCTGAGCAAGGAAGACACAAAGGCAGCAGGGAGTGCGGGGGGACCACTTCCTGACGCGGCAGGAGGGTGGTAAGGCGGCCAGCCACTCAGAGGGCCCGGCCGTGGCATGACGTCACCGAGACAACGTGTAACACTACGCGCAGTACCCTCTGCCTCCTGCACTTACTCACTCACACTCTCTAGCTGTATCATTCAGTTTTATACATTAAACTTATAACTGATGATATCAAATATAATGCATTGTCACAGGCGAAAATAAAGACCACTTATGTATTGCCTGTGACATGACGATTCACAAGAAAGAAAGTACAACATTGTAGATAGACTGTAGCCAAATTCATTGCCCTGGCAAGTGTTAGCGAGTGGCCCAGCGAGTGGCTGAGCCCACGTGGCGTTCTGCTGAGCTGCAGGCGTCACACCCCACCCAAGATATTAGACGCTCAACCATGAGCTCCATATCTGACAAGCAGAACCCCGATAAGACTCGCCACCCCTAACCACTTCGCAACAAAGAAAGGCAAAGCTCAGTTCTCATAAAACAAAATTAAAACCCCTCCCAACACAATAGCTTAATTCATACTGCTATGCTCCTAGAGCGAGCTTCTACTAGCCCAGCCTTCTGAGAGAAATACAGGTTCGACTCAGAACTTCAGCTATAATGTACTTACAAATTTAACTATTAAAGAAAGAGTTTTTATAGAATTTTTCATTTTAATATGTTTATGGCGGCTGCACTACAGGGGCAAGCCTGATTTTTCTCCACTCTCAACACACACTGACTGAACGGCGAGGGTTCTCCTGCAAACAAACCCTCCCGTGACAAACAATCAGCCAAAACATTATCAGTGCCCTTAGCATGCCACACATCCAACTTGTGTTCCGGCAGCACAACAACACCTGACACTGATAAACTGCCCAGTTCATCACAAGACTGGCACTTCTCTTCGCTCTTTCCGGCAACGGGCCTGCCAATAACCTTTCACTAGTTGTACCTTCGTGATTAGTGATGCAGCCCCGATGCGGTCTATGGTATCGTCAACTCTAGGTAAGGGATAGGCGTCTGTCAGGGATAATGCTTCCACACTCTTACAATCACCATACACACGGATCTTGCCACTCAACTCAGGTTGCAAACTCAATGGCAACGACCACTCACGATATCCCTTATCCCTCAGACCCTTGGGCAATGGATAGGCATCTGTCAGGGATAATGCTTCCACACTCTTACAATCACCATACACACGGATCTTGCCACTCAACTCCGGTTGCAAACTCACTGGCAATGACCACTCACGATATCTTTTATCCCTCAGACCCTTTTTCCACACATTGTCTAGCTCTGTTTTCATGACAGGCTGTTGAGCAGGATTTATACGGTAGGGAATTAAACTGAGCCTTGCACTGTCTCCAGCCTCCATGTCGGATTCTACCCCGTACATCAGGCCTGGAGAAGCAACAAACATGCGGATGCACTGCCACAGCCTAGTAAACAACTTATCTCGCAGAACATGCCTAGTGCCCTCCCACAACCCAGCCGAGACCGCAGCTTCTAACCTGTAGTCTCCCTCCTTCTCCACCTTCGTCCCTAGAAGAGCCAGGTCATGAGGGACAATCAGTACCACCTGTGCAGTCACTCCCATAGTTCATTATTGCTAAGGCTTCCCCACCGATACCGTACATGCGCACCCCCGCATTCCTTACGACTACATCTGCCTGCGCAGCATCACCGCTTTTAGCGACATGGCCAGATACAGTCGGTCTATGGTAGGGCTGTTGCATTCGAATAGAGAAGCATTGGGAGGCTATGCGACGACCGGGCACATCCACTCCACAGCCAACCTCACCAATCTGCTCAATGTCCTCCTTCTGACCACCACCCTTGGCAGCCATGGGTCGACCCTGGCCTGACAGCCATGTCCAAGCCTCGTCGCCCACCCTGAACCACCGAAACAACGAGGCTAATGGTCTATCAACATTCAAGTGACCTGCCCGCGGAACATCTTGCACCGCCTGAGTTGTGAGGCTCGGGTGCTCGGCATGACCAGTGGGGTAAGAACCGAGCTGGTGCTGGAGCGCTGCAAACTGCTGCTCAGGCAGGTGCTCTAGCGCTTCCGCAGCCACCAGACTCGTGTCCCCCGCCCACTGCTCCGCCGAGACATGGCAATCCCAACTCTCCTCCACCTGTGCCCTACTGCCCCCCTCTCCTTCTCCACCTTGGCCGCTGCAGACCAACGCAGGGACAGTAGGCTGCTCAGGTGGTTGCTTCACAAACTCCTCCAACAGGTTCACATGACATGTTTCCCCGTCCTCGTGTTTGATAGCCACGTTCCCACAACTCTCCTCCAACTGGGAACTACTAAGTCGCGGAGTGCCATCACGCCCAACCATGTCACTAGGGGTGACAGGTTCTGGGGCCACTCCGGAGCTCACCTCTAAGTCAAGTATTAAGCCGCTAAGGAGAGCCGCTGGAGCAAAACTCACAAAACTCCCAACTTTAGCTTGCTCCTTCTGACCGTTCCTCCGCTGGTCTAGAGACTGAGGAATAGGCTGTGACACTTTGGATGCAAGAGATCTTGTAACAATGCACGCCATAGGTTGTACTTGACACTTCTCTACCCACTCCTGTTCCTCCCTACTCACGTCGGCCGGCATCTCGGCAACGACTAAGGGTGAAACCTCAGAAGTAGGCACCGCAAAGTCGTTGCCGAGAAGGAGGTCGACGCCCCCAACAGGCAAGTTCTCCACAATTCCAACATCCAACTCTCGTGTCACACCATCTACCTCCAGTTCCATCCTGACTAACGGGTATGACCTGATAGCATTGATACCTTGCACCACAACCACCCGTGCCGCGTTTATTGGTCTACCAGTAAAGTTCTTCATCAAAGTCTGAGAGGCACCCGTGTCTCGCAACAGCTCAACTCCATGCTTCTTACCAGCCCACTTCACGCAGCCACGCCCTCGATGGTCGCAAAAGACATCGCGGACAGGGTTCGAGCCTTCTGGATTCTTCTCCACTGGCTGTGTCCCAGCCTCTGACGTTATACCCCGGGCAAACTCAGACGACTTTGGGGACACCCCAATGTTGCGAACCAAAGACACAACTGCATTAGGTAGCTTGCTTGGACAGGCTCTTGCAAAATGCCCCTTCTCATGACAATGAAAACACTTTAACTCCCCCTTGGGCTTCCCTTGAGGTGGGGAAGGGCCCTGACCCTTCTTAAACGGGACGGTATTAGGTTTATGGTCAAACTTAGTATCGTTGCTCTTGTTGTTATGGTTATATGGTGTGTCACCGACTCGGGGGGGTGGAGTGTTGTGCCCCTTGTTGCCTGCATCGTTCCGTTGTGCAGACCCGCACCCACGAATCAGCGATAGCCTACGGTCAGCCATCTCAGCTGCCTCCTGTAGAGTTTTCGTTTTTTTTTCTTTAAGATTCAACGTCAGATCGCCGCCCGTGCACTTGAATTTTTTTTCTAGAAGCATCGGCTGTTTCAACTCCTCAAACGTCGATGCCTTCTCAGAACGCAGCCAGTTTCTAAATGCATCGGACAGATCCCGGGCATGCTCAAGAAAGGTGCACTCACGACCCTTCGTTACACCCCGGAACTTCAATCTGTACGTCTCTGGTTGTAACTCGTACGCCCGCAGGACAGCCTCCTTCAATACCTCATAATCGACGCAAGACTCCAAGAGCAACACATCATAATTTTATGCCTTGAGTCCTTTGCCAACCAACCTAGAGGAAACAAGGGCTGCCCACTTAACCTCGGGCCATTGGTAGCTCCCGGCACTTCTTCTCAAAACGCATGAAAAATTCGGTGACACCCGACTCGTCAAATACAGGGACTAACTTAAGAAGGTGCGATAAAGACTGATCAAGACTTCGATTCCCAGAACCGAGACGCTGCCCTGTCGACTCCACCCGAGATTTCTCAAGATCTATGTCTGCACAGTACCTGGCCTTTCTCTCCTCAGCTTGGATCCTAGCCATCTCAATCTGCTGCTCAGATTTTTGCTTTCGTTGTTCAGCCTGCATTTTTGCCATCTCAAGCTGGAAGAGCATATCTGCAGTTAAACCTTGAGGAGGAGGAGATGCAACAATTGGAGACTCACCCAAGTGCAAACCACGCTGCCAGTGACTCTCAGCCTGCGGGAACGTACCCGGCTCCAGAGCCCAAGGGGGCGCCATGGTAGGAGTTGAGTGGAATGGGGGCTGGGCCGAAGGTGCCCCAGCTCCCGCTCCACCCGAAGCCCCATGCACCCCGCCGAGCACCCAGGCCACCAGGTCACCTCTCGTCATGCTGCTAGTGCCCACATGACCCATGACCGTGGCCAAACACTGGAGACCATACCGATCAATCCCCGACACCCGGTCAAAAGTAATAGGCATCTCCAGAAACTTCTTTGCATCCTCCTCACTAGTTATAACTCTAATGCCTTCTAACAAACCCCGCTGCTGCACCTCAGAGCCTGCTTCCCATACTGTGTCCTCACTGTACACTGATCCGTCATCCGACATAGTGTCCACCGAAAATTCTCAACGTTTATAAAAAAAAGGAGTACCTAAACTTTCATGTAGCACTATTCACTCAAAAATGCTTGAAGACTCTTAAGTGTTATACTACTTGCCAAAAAAAATTCCACGTGTCCACTATATTCCTTTAAACAAAATACAAATAACCACAACACTCCTGCAATATTTCTCTAAGTTCACAAAATCCTAAGCAAGGTCGCCATTTGTTACGACCGGGACTCGTATTAAACAAGAGCTCTTAATCATTGGAGTAGAAAGGCACACAGCCACAACGGTAACACTAGATCCAACCCTCGAACTTATAATGCCGGCGCACAAAAACACCTATACCCTCCAGAGTTAAATCTGCGATAGCGGGGTATCCTATAACTCAGTATAAATGCACTACTACTACAGGCTGATGATCTCTGATACAGCCTGATCACCACAACATACAATTACGTTAATAATGTATACAAGGAAAAAGATAGAGAGCTTAATTAAATCACTGGAATGATTTAATGCAAACAAGAAGAAGGTATAATTAAAGTTACTCTAAACAATAATAAACTGTCACTACTATATTAAAGAAAGTGAATGAAAGTCCTAAAGCATCGAACGGGAATCTTCTGAAGAAAGTCTGATGTTGCTTAAGATGATCGAATCGGATTTTGAACTGTTATATAAAGCAGGAACAAGATATGACAAGTGTAGGGACATACAGTGTTAACTGGCACGGGAATAACGATAAATGCACAATAGTATTATCTCCAACAACAAAAGAAGTACTTCCTCAGGCAACGCAAAAGCCTGCTCGGGTTGTGCAACTCAACAACAACCAAGGCTTACAATCAACGTGAATAAAAATGCTGCATACATAACATAGGAGTTTATAATCCTAATCGGGTGTCTGCTAGGCGAATAAAGTCTAGCTGGGATGTCGTAGGCTAGGAAACAATGGCTGAGCAAGCGGCTCGCTTAGTGAGGTCCTTAAGACTGTACGGCCAAATTACGTTTAATGACGGGGTGCTCTCTTGAGAGATCCAGATCGCTAGTATCTGGTTCTCTCCTGGCGACCCTCTCAAAGTCAAAGCAAAACGAGTTTGCACAGTGTTGGGTGGCAGAGGCAAAAGCCCTCACTCGCAACACAGTGCTAAACTCACAAGGTACACAGTCAGAAAGACAACCTAGGCTTCCCACGTATCTGTTGCGATTGTACAAGTTCAACAAAATCTGGTACACATCGGAAATCACAACACCAGTAGCCTTACACCAGTCTAGCATTAAATAGCCCAGCAGACAACCAAGAACTAGGTAGGGAGACACCGCGAGTGTGTCGAACCTCTACAGACAAAATGTTAACCCCTCCAAAATGTCTAACTAAACATGGAATATCTGAGAGCTTCAGCATATAATACGATGGCCGATGTATGAAATCGTGCAGAACCAAAGGGGAGTTATGATGTTAAATAGATTGGAAGAATGAGAGGTAAGAAGTTGAGAGAGAGAGAAAGTGTTCTATAGGTAGAAGTCGGGGACAGGTGGCAAGGGAGGTGTGAAGGGTATGCTGGTCAGGCAAGCTCTGAGCAAGGAAGACACAAAGGCAGCAGGGAGTGCGGGGGGACCACTTCCTGACGCGGCAGGAGGGTGGTAAGGCGGCCAGCCACTCAGAGGGCCCGGCCGTGGCATGACGTCACCGAGACAACGTGTAACACTACGCGCAGTACCCTCTGCCTCCTGCACTTACTCACTCACACTCTCTAGCTTTATCATTCAGTTTTATACATTAAACTTATAACTGATGATATAAAATATAATGCATTGTCACAGGCGAAAATAAAGACCACTTATGTATTGCCTGTGACATGACGATTCACAAGAAAGAAAGTACAACATTGTAGATAGACTGTAGCCAAATTCATTGCCCTGGCGAGTGTTAGCGAGTGGCCCAGCGAGTGGCTGAGCCCACGTGGCGTTCTGCTGAGCTGCAGGCGTCACACCCCACCCAAGATATTAGACGCTCAACCATGAGCTCCATATCTGACAAGCAGAACCCCGATAAGACTCGCCACCCCTAACCACTTCGCAACAAAGAAAGGCAAAGCTCAGTTCTCATAAAAAAAAATTAAAACCCCTCCCAACACAATAGCTTAATTCATACTGCTATGCTCCTAGAGCGAGCTTCTACTAGCCCAGCCTTCTGAGAGAAGTACAGGTTCGACTCAGAACTTCAGCTATAATGTACTTACAAATTTAACTATTAAAGAAAGAGTTTTTATAGAATTTTTCATTTTAATATGTTTATGGCGGCTGCACTACAGGGGCAAGCCTGATTTTTCTCCACTCTCAACACACACTGACTGAACGGCGAGGGTTCTCCTGCAAACAAACCCTCCCGTGACAAACAATCAGCCAAAACATTATCAGTGCCCTTAGCATGCCACACATCCAACTTGTGTTCCGGCAGCACAACAACACCTGACACTGATAAACTGCCCAGTTCATCACAAGACTGGCACTTCTCTTCGCTCTTTCCGGCAACGGGCCTTGCCAATAACCTTTCACTAGTTGTACCTTCGTGATTAGTGATGCAGCCCCGATGCGGTCTATGGTATCGTCAACTCTAGGTAAGGGATAGGCGTCTGTCAGGGATAATGTTTCCACACTCTTACAATCACCATACACACGGATCTTGCCACTCAACTCAGGTTGCAAACTCAATGGCAACGACCACTCACGATATCCCTTATCCCTCAGACCCTTGGGCAATGGATAGGCATCTGTCAGGGATAATGCTTCCACACTCTTACAATCACCATACACACGGATCTTGCCACTCAACTCCGGTTGCAAACTCACTGGCAATGACCACTCACGATATCTTTTATCCCTCAGACCCTTTTTCCACACATTGTCTAGCTCTGTTTTCATGACAGGCTGTTGAGCAGGATTTATACGGTAGGGAATTAAACTGAGCCTTGCACTGTCTCCAGCCTCCATGTCGGATTCTACCCCGTACATCAGGCCTGGAGAAGCAACAAACATGCGGATGCACTGCCACAGCCTAGTAAACAACTTATCTCGCAGAACATGCCTAGAACACAACCCAGCCGAGACCGCAGCTTCTAACCTGTAGTCTCCCTCCTTCTCCACCTTCGTCCCTAGAAGAGCTAGGTCATGAGGGACAATCAGTACCACCTGTGCAGTCACTCCCATAGTTCATTATTGCTAAGGCTTCCCCACCGATACCGTACATGCGCACCCCCGCATTCCTTACGACTACATCTGCCTGCGCAGCATCACCGCTTTTAGCGACATGGCCAGATACAGTCGGTCTATGGTAGGGCTGTTGCATTCGAATAGAGAAGCATTGGGAGGCTATGCGATGACCGGGCACATCCACTCCACAGCCAACCTCACCAATCTGCTCAATGTCCTCCTTCTGACCACCACCCTTGGCAGCCATGGGTCGACCCTGGCCTGACAGCCATGTCCAAGCCTCGTCGCCCACCCTGAACCACCGAAACAACGAGGCTAATGGTCTATCAACATTCAAGTGACCTGCCCGCGGAACATCTTGCACCGCCTGAGTTGTGAAGCTCGGGTGCTCGGCATGACCAGTGGGGTAAGAACCGAGCTGGTGCTGGAGCGCTGCAAACTGCTGCTCAGGCAGGTGCTCTAGCGCTTCCGCAGCCACCAGACTCGTGTCCCCCGCCCACTGCTCCGCCGAGACATGACAATCCCAACTATCCTCCACCTGTGCCCTACTGCCCCCCTCTCCTTCTCCACCTTGGCCGCTGCAGACCAACGCAGGGACAGTAGGCTGCTCAGGTGGTTGCTTCACAAACTCCTCCAACAGGTTCACATGACATGTTTCCCCGTCCTCGTGTTTGATAGCCCCGTTCCCACAACTCTCCTCCAACTGGGAACTACTAAGTCGCGGAGTGCCATCACGCCCAACCATGTCACTAGGGGTGACAGGTTCTGGGGCCACTCCGGAGCTCACCTCTGAGTCAAGTATTAAGCCGCTAAGGAGAGCCGCTGGAGCAAAACTCCCAAAACTCCCAACTTTAGCTTGCTCCTTCTGACCGTTCCTCCGTTGGTCTAGAGACTGAGGAATAGGCTGTGACACTTTGGATGCAAGAGATCTTGTAACAATGCACGCCATAGGTTGTACTTGACACTTCTCTACCCACTCCTGTTCCTCCCTACTCACGTCGGCCGGCATCTCGGCAACGACTAAGGGTGAAACCTCAGAAGTAGGCACCGCAAAGTCGTTGCCGAGAAGGAGGTCGACGCCCCCAACAGGCAAGTTCTCCACAATTCCAACATCCAACTCTCGTGTCACACCATCTACCTCCAGTTCCATCCTGACCAACGGGTATGACCTGATAGCATTGATACCTTGCACCACAACCACCCGTGCCGCGTTTATTGGTCTACCAGTAAAGTTCTTCATCAAAGTCTGAGAGGCACCCGTGTCTCGCAACAGCTCAACTCCATGCTTCTTACCAGCCCACTTCACGCAGCCACGCCCTCGATGGTCGCAAAAGACATCGCGGACAGGGTTCGAGCCTTCTGGATTCTTCTCCACTGGCTGTGTCCCAGCCTCTGACGTTATACCCCGGGCAAACTCAGACGACTTTGGGGACACCCCAATGTTGCGAACCAAAGACACAACTGCATTAGGTAGCTTGCTTGGACAGGCTCTTGCAAAATGCCCCTTCTCATGATAATGAAAACACTTTAACTCCCCCTTGGGCTTCCCTTGAGGTGGGGAAGGGCCCTGACCCTTCTTAAACGGGACGGTATTAGGTTTATGGTCAAACTTAGTATCGTTGCTCTTGTTGTTATGGTTATATGGTGTGTCACCGACTCGGGGGGGTGGAGTGTTGTGCCCCTTGTTACCTGCATCGTTCCGTTGTGCAGAACCGCACCCACGAATCAGCGATAGCCTACGGTCAGCCATCTCAGCTGCCTCCTGTAGAGTTTTCGTTTTTTTTTCTTTAAGATTCAACGTCAGATCGCCACCCGTACACTTGAAAAATTGTTCTAGAAGCATCGGCTGTTTCAACTCCTCAAACGTCGATGCCTTCTCAGAACGCAGCCAGTTTCTAAATGCATCGGACAGATCCCGGGCATGCTCAAGAAAGGTGCACTCACGACCCTTCGTTACACCCCGGAACTTCAATCTGTACGTCTCTGGTTGTAACTCGTACGCCCGCAGGACAGCCTCCTTCAATACCTCATAATCGACGCAAGACTCCAAGAGCAACACATCATAATTTTATGCCTTGAGTCCTTTGCCAACCAACCTAGAGGAAACAAGGGCTGCCCACTTAACCTCGGGCCATTGGTAGCTCCCGGCACTTCTTCTCAAAACGCATGAAAAATTCGGTGACACCCGACTCGTCAAATACAGGGACTAACTTAAGAAGGTGCGATAAAGACTGACCAAGACTTCGATTCCCAGAACCGAAACGCTGCCCTGTCGACTCCACCCGAGATTTCTCAAGATCTATGTCTGCACAGTACCTGGCCTTTCTCTCCTCAGCTTGGATCCTAGCCATCTCAATCTGCTGCTCAGATTTTTGCTTTCGTTGCTCAGCCTGCATTTTTGCCATCTCAAGCTGGAAGAGCATATCTGCAGTTAAACCTTGAGGAGGAGGAGATGCAACAATTGGAGACTCACCCAAGTGCAAACCACGCTGCCAGTGACTCTCGGCCTGCGGGAACGTACCCGGCTCCGGAGCCCAAGGGGGCGCCATGGTAGGAGTTGAGTGGAATGGGGGCTGGGCCGAAGGTGCCCCAGCTCCCGCTCCACCCGAAGCCCCATGCACCCCGCCGAGCACCCAGGCCACCAGGTCACCTCTCGTCATGCTGCTAGTGCCCACATGACCCATGACCGTGGCCAAACACTGGAGACCATACCGATCAATCCCCAACACCCGGTCAACAGTAATAGGCATCTACAGAAACTTCTTTGCATCCTCCTCACTAGTTATAACTCTAATGCCTTCTAACAAACCCCGCTGCTGCACCTCAGAGCCTGCTTTCCGTACTGTGTCCTCACTGTACACTGATCCGTCATCCGACATAGTGTCCACCGAAAATTCTCAACGTTTATAAAAAAAAGGAGTACCTAAACTTTCATGTAGCACTATTCACTCAAAAATGCTTGAAGACTCTTAAGTGTTATACTACTTGCCAAAAAAAAATCCACGTGTCCACTATATTCCTTTAAACAAAATACAAATAACCACAACACTCCTGCAATGTTTCTCTAAGTTCACAAAATCCTAAGCAAGGTCGCCATTTGTTACGACCGGGACTCGTATTAAACAAGAGCTCTTAATCATTGGAGTAGAAAGGCACACAGCCACAACGGTAACACTAGATCCAACCCTCGAACTTATAATGCCGGCGCACAAAAACACCTATACCCTCCAGAGTTAAATCTGCGATAGCGGGGTATCCTATAACTCAGTATAAATGCACTACTACTACAGGCTGATGATCTCTGATACAGCCTGATCACCACAACATACAATTACGTTAATAATGTATACAAGGAAAAAGATAGAGAGCTTAATTAAATCACTGGAATGATTTAATGCAAACAAGAAGAAGGTATAATTAAAGTTACTCTAAACAATAATAAACTGTCACTACTATATTAAAGAAAGTGAATGAAAGTCCTAAAGCATCGAACGGGAATCTTCTGAAGAAAGTCTGATGCTGCTTAAGATGATCGAATCGGATTTTGAACTGTTATGTAAAGCAGGAACAAGATATGACAAGTGTAGGGACATACAGTGTTAACTGGCACGGGAATAACGATAAATGCACAATAGTATTATCTCCAACAACAAAAAAAGTACTTCCTCAGGCAACGCAAAAGCCTGCTCGGGTTGTGCAACTCAACAACAACCAAGGCTTACAATCAACGTGAATAAAAATGCTGCATACATAATATAAGAGTTTATAATCCTAATCGGGTGTCTGCTAGGCGAATAAAGTCTAGCTGGGATGTCGTAGGCTAGGAAACAATGGCTGAGCAAGGGGCTCGTAGCCTAGTGAGGTCCTTAAGACTGTACGGCCAAATTACGTTAAATGACGGGGTGCTCTCTTGAGAGATCCAGATCGCTAGTATCTGGTTCTCTCCTGGCGACCCTCTCAAAGTCAAAGCAAAACGAGTTAGCACAGTGTTGGGTGGCAGAGGCAAAAGCCCTCACTCGCAACACAGTGCTAAACTCACAAGGTACACAGTCAGAAAGACAACCTAGGCTTGCCATGTATCCGTTGCGATTGTACAAGTTCAACAAAACCTGGTACACATCGGAAATCACAATGCCAGTAGCCTTACCCCAGTCTAGCATTAAATAGCCCAGGAGACAACCAAGAACTAGGTAGGGAGACACCGCGAGTGTGTCGAACCTCTACAGACAAAATGTTAACCCCTCCAAAATGTCTAACTAAACATGGAATATCTGAGAGCTTCAGCATATAATACGATGGCCGATGTATGAAATCGTGCAGAACCAAAGGGGAGTTATGATGTTAAATAGATTGGAAGAATGAGAGGTAAGAAGTTGAGAGAGAGAGAAAGTGTTCTATAGGTAGAAGTCGGGGACAGGTGGCAAAGGAGGTGTGAAGGGTATGCTGGTCAGGCAAGCTCTGAGCAAGGAAGACAAAAAGGCAGCAGGGAGTGCGGGGGGACCACTTCCTGACGCGGCAGGAGGGTGGTAAGGCGGCCAGCCACTCAGAGGGCCCGGCCGTGGCATGACGTCACCGAGACAACGTGTAACACTACGCCCAGTACCCTCTGCCTCCTGCACTTACTCACTCACACTCTCTAGCTGTATCATTCAGTTTTATACATTAAACTTATAACTGATGATATAAAATATAATGCATTGTCAAAGGCGAAAATAAAGACCACTTATGTACTGCCTGTGACATGACGATTCACAAGAAAGAAAGTACAACATTGTAGATAGACTGTAGCCAAATTCATTGCCCTGGCGAGTGATAGCGAGTGGCCCAGCGAGCGGCTGAGCCCACGTGGCGTTCTGCTGAGCTGCAGGCGTCACACCCCACCCAAGATATAAGATGCTCAATCATGAGCTCCATATCTGACAAGCAGAACCCCGATAAGACTCGCCACCCCTAACCACTTCGCAACAAAGAAAGGCAAAGCTCAGTTCTCATCAAAAAAAAATAAAACCCCTCCCAACACAATAGCTTAATTCATACTGCTATGCTCCTAGAGCGAGCTTCTACTAGCCCAGCCTTCTGAGAGAAGTACAGGTTCGACTCAGAACTTCAGCTATAACATACTTAAAAATTTAACTATTAAAGAAAGAGTTTTTATATAATTTTTCATTTTAATATGTTTATGGCGGCTGCACTACAGGGGCAAGCCTGATTTTTCTGCACTCTCAACACACACTGACTGAACGGCGAGGGTTCTCCTACAAACAAACCCTCCCATGACAAACAATCAGCCAAAACATTATCAGTGCCCTTAGCATGTCACACATCCAACTTGTGTTCCGGCAGCACAACAACACCTGACACTGATAAACTGCCCAGTTCATCACAAGACTGGCACTTCTCTTCGCTCTTTCCGGCAACGGGGCCTGCCAATAACCTTTCACTAGTTCTACCTCCGTGATTAGCGATGCAGCCCCGATGCGGTCTATGGTATCGTCAACTCTAGGTAAGGGATAGGCGTCTGTCAGGGATAATGCTTCCACACTCTTACAATCACCATACACACGGATCTTGCCATTCAACTCAGGTTGCAAACTCAATGGCAACGACCACTCACAATATCCCTTATCCCTCAGACCCTTGGGCAATGGATAGGCGTCTGTCAGGGAAAATGCTTCCACACTCTTGCAATCACCATACACACGGATCTTGCCACTCAACTCCGGTTGCAAACTCACTGGCAACGACCACTCACGATATCCTTTTTCCAGACGTCGTCTAGCTCTGTTTTCACGACAGGCTGTTGAGCAGGATTTATACGGTAGGGAATTAAACTGAGCCTTGCACTGTCACCAGCCTCCAAGTCGGATTCTACCCCGTACATCAGGCCTGGAGAAGCAACAAACATGCGGATGCACTGCCACAGCCTAGTAAACAACTTATCTCGCAGAACATGCCTAGTGCCCTCCCACAACCCAGCCGAGAACGCAGCTTCTAACCTGTAGTCTCCCTCCTTCTCCACCTTCATCCCTAGAACAGCCAGGTCATGAGAGGGACAATCAGTACCACCTGTGCAGTCACTCCCATAGTTCATTATTGCTAAGGTTTCCCCACCGATACCGTACATGCACACCCCCGCATTCCTTACGACTACATCTGCCTGCGCAGCATCACCGCTTTTAGCGACATGGCCAGATACAGTCGGTCTATGGTAGGGCTGTTGCATTCGACTAGAGCAGTATTGGGAGGCTATGCGACGACCGGGCACATCCACTCCACAGCCAACCTCACCAATCTGCTCAATGTCCTCCTTCTGACCACCACCCTTGGCAGCCATGGGTCGACCCTGGCCTGACAGCCATGTCCAAGCCTCGTCGCCCACCCTGAACCACCGAAACAAAGAGGCTAACGGTCTATCAACATTCAAGTGACCTGCCCGAGGAACATTTTGCACTGCCTGAGTTGTGAGGCTCGGGTGCTCGGCACGACCAGTGGGGTATGAACCGAGCTGGTGCTGGAGCGCTGCAAACTGCTGCTCAGGCAGGTGCTCTAGCGCTTCCACAGCCACCAGACTCGTGTCCCCCGCCCACTGCTCCGCCGAGACATGACAATCCCAACTCTCTTCCACCTGTGCCCTACTGCCCCCCTCTCCTTCTCCACCTTGGCCGCTGCAGACCAACGCAGGGACAGTAGGCTGCTCAGGTGGTTGCCTCACAAACTCAGCCAACAGGTTCACATGACATGTTTCCCCGTCCTCGTGTTTGATAGCCCCGTTCCCACAGCTCTCCTCCAACTGGGAACTACTAAGTCGCGGAGTGCCATCACGCCCAACCATGTCACTAGGGGTGACAGGTTCTGGGGCCATTCCGGAGCTCACCTCTGAGTCAAGTACTAAGCCGCTAAGGAGAGCCGCTGGAGCAAAACTCACAAAACTCCCAACTTTAGCTTGCTCCTTCCGACCGTTCCTCCGCTGGTCTAGAGACTGAGGAATAACCTGTGACACTTTGGATGCAAGAGATCTTGTAACAACGCACGCCATAGGTTGTACTTGACACTTCTCTACCCACTCCTGTTCCTCCCTACTCACGTTGGCCGGCTTCTCGGCAACGACTAAGGGTGAAACCTCAGAAGTAGGCACCGCAAAGTCGTTGCCGAGAAGGAGGTCGACGCCCCCAACAGGCAAGTTCTCCACAATTCCAACATCCAACTCTCGTGTCACACCATCTACCTCCAGTTCCATCCTGACCAACGGGTATGACCTGATAGCATTGATACCTTGCACCACAACCACCTGTGCCGCGTTTATTGGTCTACCAGTAAAGTTCTTCATCAAAGTCTGAGAGGCACCCGTGTCTCGCAACAGCTCAACTCCATGCTTCTTACCAGCCCACTTCACGCAGCCACGCCCTCGATGGTCGCAAAAGACATCGCGGACAGGGTTCGAGCCTTTCGGATTCTTCTCCACTGGCTGTGTCCCAGCCTCTGACGTTATACCCCGGGCAAACTCAGACGACTTCGGGGACACCCCAATGTTGCGAGCCAAAGACACAACTGCATTAGGTAGCTTGCTTGGACAGGCTCTTGCAAAATGCCCCTTCTCATGACAATGAAAACACTCTAACTCCCCCTTGGGCTTCCCTTGAGGTGGGGAAGGGCCCTGACCCTTCTTAAACGGAACGGTATTAGGTTTATGGTCAAACTTAGTATTGTTGCTCTTGTTGTTATGGTTATATGGTGTATCACCGACTCGGGGGGGTGGACTGTTGCGCCCCTTGTTACCTGCATCGTTCCGTTGTGCAGACCCGCACCCACGAATCAGCGATAGCCTACGGTCAGCCATCTCAGCTGCCTCCTGTAGATTTTTTTTTTTTTTCTTTAAGATTCAACGTCAGATCGCCGCCCGTACACTTGAAAAATTGTTCTAGAAGCATCAGCTTTTTCAACTCTTCAAACGTCGATGCCTTCTCAGAACGCAGCCAGTTTCTAAATGCATCGGACAGATCCCGGGCATGCTCAAGAAAAGTGCACTCACGACCCTTCGTTACACCCCGGAACTTCAATCTGTACGTCTCTGGTTGTAACTCGTACGCCCGCAGGACAGCCTCCTTCAATACCTCATAATCGACGCAAGACTCCAAGAGCAACACATCATAATTTTATGCCTTGAGTCCTTTGTCAACCAACCTAGAGGAAACAAGGGCTGCCCACTTAACCTCGGGCCATTGGTGCTCCCGGCACTTCTTCTCAAAACGCATGAAAAATTCGGTGACACCCGACTCGTCAAATACAGGGACTAACTTAAGAAGGTGCGATAAAGACTGATTAAGACTTCGATTCCCAGAACCGAGATGCTGCCCTGTCGACTCCACCCGAGATTTCTCAAGATCTATGTCTGCACAGTACCTGGCCTTTCTCTCCTCAGCCTGGATCCTAGCCATCTCAATCTGCTGCTCAGATTCATGCTTTCGTTGCTCAGCCTGCATTTTTGCCATCTCAAGCTGGAAGAGCATATCTGCAGTTAAACCTTGAGGAGGAGGAGATGCAACAATTGGAGACTCACCCAAGTGCAAACCACGCTGCCAG
>CM064543.1:12052671-12069266 GCA_032716605.1 Paralithodes platypus
AGATGTACAGTTGAGAAGATCATTTATGAAAATTAGAAAGAGAATAGGAGATAGGACAGAACCCTGAGGAACACCGGAGTTGATAGGATGAGGAAGTGAGCGATGGCCGTCCACAACCGCAGCTATGGAACGGCCGGAAAGGAAATTAGAGACAAAGGCACAGATGGAGGGACAGAAACCGAAGGAGGGCAGTTTGGAAATTAAAGATTTGTGCCAGACCCTATCGAAGGCCTTCGATATGTCTAGAGCAACAGAAAAAGTTATTAACCCCTTATTGGCGGCGCGCGACATATGTCGAGTGAAATAAATTTGGACTATGTGGCGGTGCACGACATCTGTCGAGCACCATTTTCAGCACGTAATGTTGCTGAGAGAGAGAGCTGAGCGGTGGGATGAGCGTAGTAACCATATGACCGGTCCCCACCACCGCGGTGGACATACTGAACTGTATCCCACCCTTCTCCCCCTCTTCTGCCTCACTGCACAGGGAATTATGTAAGGAAATTGCCTTGTTTCAGGGTTTTTGCACTCGTGTTGCGCGATCGTTGCAAGAGAACTAGTGGTCGTACAAGGATGGTTCGGGTGTCATTGGAAAGCTCTGTTTACGCCCTTTCAGGGATAGATACTTGTTTTACGCTCTGGGTCTTATTTAGGCATGAAAATGAGCACGGAAACAACCCTATTTAGGGTAAAAAAAAAAACGCTGGGCGCTACGGTCAAATAGACCACCTAGCCCGCTAAATAAGGGTTAAAGCATTAAATGTAACAAGGTTTTCTCTACCCCAATTGGAAATAGTAGCTAGATCAGAAGATAAGCATTTTATGGCTTCATATCGTTTACTTATGAGGGACTGCTGGCTGGGGCGTTCTGGAAATCTAATTGAGTGGTGTAAAGTAGAGTCGTCTGCATATGAATGGATGGGACTAGATGTAGAGTTGAGAAGATCATTTATGAAAATTAGAAAGAGAATAGGAGATAGGACAGAACCCTGAGGAACACCGGAGTTGATAGGATGAGGAAGTGAGCGATGGCCGTCCACAACCGCAGCTATGGAACGGCCGGAAAGGAAATTAGAGACAAAGGCACAGATGGAGGGACAGAAACCGAAGGAGGGCAGTTTGGAAACTAAAGATTTGTGCCAGACCCTATCGAAGGCCTTCGATATGTCTAGAGCAACAGAAAAGTCTCACCGAAGTCCCGAAAGTTGGATGACCAAGAGTTAGTAAGATATGAAAGAAGATCACCAGTAGAGCGACCCTTAAGGAAGCCATACTGGCAATCTGAGAGCAGATTATGAGAAGAGAAATGCTTAAGAAATTTGGAAGCAAGAATAGTTTCAAAAACTTTAGAGATACAAGAGATGAGAGCAATTGGATGATAGTTGGAGGGTTGAGAGCGGTCACCCTTCTTTGGGACAGGTTGAATGAGAGCAAACTTCCAGCAAGAAGGAAAGACGTTTGAGGAGAGACAGAGACGAAAGAGTTTGCCTAGGCAGGGGGTCAGCACGGAAGCACAGTTTTTAAGTACAACAGGAGGAACACCATCCGGACCGTACACCTTCTTAGTATTAAGCCCAGAGAGGGTAGAGAGTACATCTTTAGAAGAGATTAGGATATTAGGCATAAGTAGAAGAGAGGGGGGTGGAGAGGGAGGAATAGCACTGGAATTATCCAAGGTAGAATTTCTGGCAAAAGTTTGAGCAAAGAGTTCAGCTTTGTCAGAGGAAGAAGTGATGGTTGTGCCATCAGAGTGGAAAAGGAAAGACGATGAAGAAAAGTTGTTGGAGAGGTTTTTTGGCTAGATGCCAGGAAGCTTGGGAAGAGCCAGAGTTGGATAGTTCAGTGCATTTATTATTGATGAAAGAGTGTTTGGCAAGTCGAAGAACAGATTTGGCTTGATTCCGGGCAGAAACATAGGAAGAATGAGATTCTTGAGTTTTAAGGCGTCGGTACCGTTTGTATGCTTCCTCCTTGTTGTGGACAGCAGTAGAACAAGCGTGAGTAAACCAAGATTTTTTTGCATTAGACTGAGAGAAAGAAAATGGAATGTACGCTTCCATGCCTGAGAGGATTACCTCGGTAATGCATTCAGCACTCTCCGAGGGTCCTCGGCCACAGAAGCAGAAGTCATTCCATGGGAAATCAAAGAAGTACTGCCGGAGAGCCTCCCAGTTGGCAGCGCGAAAGTGCCACAAGCGCCGCCGGTTGGGAGGATTCGGATGGCCGTACTGAAGAGATAGGACAGGTGGCGGAGATAAGTTTATGGTCGGAGGGGCCCAAAGGAGAGAAATGATTGACAGTATAAGAAGAAGGGTTGGAAGTCAGAAATAAGTCAAGAATGTTGGGCCGATCTCCGAAGCGATCCTGGATACGGGTGGGTTGCTGGACCAGCTGCTCTAGGTCATTTATGATAGAAAAGACATAGGCTTGTTCACCAGCTTTGTCAGTAGAGTGAGAGGAGAGCCATTGGCGGTGGTGAACGTTGAAATCTCCTAAGATGGAGATTTCAGAGAAGGGAGAGATAGATAGAATGTGTCCCACTTTAGAGTTTAGATAGTTGGAGAATTTGGGAAAGTCGGTAGAGTTAGGGGAAAGATAGACAGCACAGAAATATTTAGTATGAGAATGATAGGATAGTTTGAGCCATAAAGTTGAGAATTCAGAGGAGTTGAAATCAGGAACACGAGAGCAAGTGAGTTTGTTGTGCACGTATGCACAACATCCGCCTCTGGCTTTGAAACTAGGATAGAGAAAGTAGGATACAGAGAAGTGGCTGCTGGCAGTTGCTTCAGACACCTGAGTTTCGGTGAGAAAAAGAAGATCAGGTTTGGAGGAGGAGAGATGGTGTTCGACAGAGTGAAAATTAGAGGAAAGGCCGCGAATATTGCAAAAGTTGATAGTAAGAGTGAAAGGCCGTGGTCCAGAGCATTTAGAGGGGTCGTCAGGGGAAGGTCGGGCATGTGTAGGGGTATTTATGGTCCCCCCCCCCCCCCCCTGGGGACTCCGAGGCTGGGCCTTTGTTTATAATTTTTTTTAATAATTATGAAGGAGGAAGTGTGGTGTGCATGTTAAGTGTAGTGAAGTAGATAGGAGGAGAAGGGGTTTGTGAGAGCATGCTGGACTACGCTCAGTGTAAGTGAGGCACAAAGGGAATCAGTAAGAGAGGCCAAGCAAATGAAACAGGAGTTCCAGCGATTCCTTATCAAATGCCCACAGCCTCTCCTGGGTATAGCCCTGTTCGATTGGTGCCTACAATCTACTCCCATTCCCCCTATTAGTCGCCTTGTACGACACGCAGTAGGACGCGTGGGGCATATTCTTTTTTCCTCCACCATAAGATGGAGGCCCCCTTACCCTCTGGGGGTCATTTAATCATGAAAATATTGTTCTATCTTAATTATCTTGCATACAGGAGTTTTCTGCATTTGTTAGAGATACTGCATTTCTTTTTCCTGGTAATCTAGAGTATAATCTTCTCCTTTTCTTCTTCCATTTCGTTTCCATTATTCTGCTGCATTGTTTTACCATTATTAGATGTGCATATTATTCATGGTTGATATCTCTGGGGGGATTGGGTGACTGGACTGGTTATCTCTGTTTTTGTTAGGCCTTTGAGGACCGAGGTTACTGGGTGGGAGCGATGGTAGGCTAAGGCCACTTTTCCACCACGCAGCATCCTTTGACTCGAGTCTTATCCAACCCTTTATGGGTGGCCGCCAGTATCCAACTTCCCCAGGATATCAGCCCTTGTGCCTTGTGTAGTTTTAGCAACAATACATTCGATGCAGTTCGGGACTAGAGGTGGAGCCTGTTACTAGGTGAGGTTGTCCCCATTGCACTCGGTTGTATTGAGCTAACCCCAGATGATGTTGTAAGGGTTAAGTCATTAAAGTTGTTTACCCCTTACAACACGGCCACCGCCGAGCTGTGCTGAAGAGAGCCACTCAGTGTATTATTAGGACATAGGCTAGGGATAATAGGCTTGGCACAGAGGTTTATTGCACTGGACTTTCCATGGTTTTTGCTCTGTATTGTTCTCAATTCCTAAGCGATTGGGCATGATATAGATTGTTCTGGGACTCTGGGAGTCTAGTAGTGGTATGGTTAGGTAATATTTGGGCAGTTTAGAATAACCTTAGAAGTTCTCTTGCATACTACACGCACTATGGACTAGACTCGGGGACAATAGATATTTTTATGTCTCCTTGTTACTGCTTTAATAGAGCAAAGAGGAAGATAACCATTTTTCCTAGAGAACCTGCGTGTCTTGGTGTTTGAGTCAGATATTAAGAGCGTGTCTGTTGCAGGGTAGTACGGTGCTGTGGGCTAGGCTATTAGAGCATCTGGTTGCCCCGGCTCCCCTCGTAACAGTGGCGACCTCAGGCCAGCATACTGTGATAGTATAGAGTTTTTGTGGTGTAAAGCAATTATATTTGGATTGTCAGTAATTTTTTCTTGTAGTTGAAAGTCTACGGATATAGTACTCTTATTTCATTAACCCGTGTCCACAACTATTGCTAAGATGTCGCATGTTGATTACATTCCTGTTCATATCATGGGGAAGGAGGACGTTTGTCAGTTTATTAGAACCCAACCTAGTCAAGAAGAGGTTGCTAGCAGTGGTGATGAATTAAGACGTGTGTTGGAGGTGTATGGTTGGAGGTGCAGGGGTATGGCTAAGGCAGAGTTAGTTCAAGAGGTGTCTAAGGTAGCTGCACAGTATAATAGTCTTCAGGAAGCTAGTACTCGTGTTGTGGATGATGGCACCATTCAGCATGTGCCACAGCGTCCTATCAGTCAGACTAGCTACCATTCTACTGGGGACCGGAGTGGAGCACCAACTCCAGAGCAGGGTGATACTGTATTTAGGCAGTCTTCTACTATTACCACAGCACCTGCCACCACGCCTCCACCGTCAGCATTTAACCCTATCAGTATGGCCCCTTCATTTTCACAGGGCTATGTTCATGCCCCTATGGCCAGTACATTTGTTTCAAGTTATGCTAGCAATCCCCAGTATACTCCTTCTTCCCCCTATGTGTCGTGGGCCACACCCCAGCATTTCACTGCCACTCATACGGTGGCTGCTCAGCACAATGTTCCCCCTTATGCCCAGTTTCCTCCTATCACCCTGATAGGGTCGAGAAGGAATCCAGAGGTCGAGCTTCAGCTTAACCCTTTTTTAGCGGGGCCCGACTTAAGTCCGTATCTAAAAATAAATGAGAGAGAGCCGAGCGGTGGGAGGAGCATAGGTTACCTTATGACCGCACGACCGTGAGCCTAAGACATTTACTCCACTCTACTCCACCCTCTCTCACTCGCTACACACGTAATTATGTAACAAAATGACCGTATTTTAGCGATTTTGCCCTTCGGTTGCACGATCGTTGCAAGACAACCAGTGATCGTAGAAGGATGGTTCGGGTGTCATTGGAAAGCTAAATTTACGCCCTTTTAGGGATACATACTTGTATTACGCTCTGGCTCTTGTTTATGCATGAAAAAGAGCACGGAAACAACCCCATTTATGGTAAAAAAAAAAACGCTGGGCGGCACGGTCAAATATACTCCACCACCCGCTCTTAAGGTGTTAAGAAATTAGAGATAGAGAAGAGAATACAGGCAGAGAGAGAAGAGAGACAGAGAGAGAGAGAGATAGAGAAGAGATACAGAAAGATAGAGAGATTGAGTTGAGGAGGATGGAGATAGATTGGAGAAGACGAAGTTGGAAACTAGTGGGCAAAGACGACATGGGAATAATGCTGGTCATGCATCTAGGGAGGAGGCAGAAGAAGTGCTGGTGTCTCGACGGCTGAAACTTGTGCCGACCTTCGATGAACTTAAGGTCACAGAGTGGTTCTTACGTTTTGAGAAGAAGGCCTACGAGTATCAGTGGCCGAGGCAACGCTGGGTAGTGTTGGTGTCTAATGTCTTGAAGGGCAAGGCTCTTGATGCATACAAATGCCTAGAAGTGCAGGAGCTAGAGTATGATGTACTTAAAGAGGCTGTGTTAAAAGCCTATGAGCTGCGTCCCGAGGCTTACAGGTTGGTCTTCAGGGGGGCTCGGAAGTGGCAGGGGGACTCGCATGTGGAATGTGCCAGGCACCTGCGCGATACTCTAGCTATAAGTGGCTGCACTCAGAGTCAGCGGATACTTTGGAGGCGGCGTGTGAGGTTTGGCTGATGGAGCAGTTTACAAGCATAGTTGAAAAGGACATTGGGGCAAAATTAAAAGAAAAGTGGTTTAAATCATTAAGGGAAGCAGCAGTTTGGGCTGATGACTTTGCACTAGCCCAGCGTGGCAGTGGTAAGGGGAGCATTGGTGACAGGAGAGACCGACCTGTGCACCAAGCAGCCACAGTATCAGCTCGCTCATCATCACCCAAAGGAACTACAAATAAGACACAACATTATACAAAGGCTGACAACCAGCATGCTTCTACGGAAGTGAGATGTTATTTTTGCAAGCAAGTGGGTCATATTAAACCTCAGTGTGCTAAATGGAAGGCTACCCAGGAACCCAAGGCTGTCCAGTTGGTGGCGACGCTAGGGGAGGTGCCTGTGAAAGGCAAGCCAGGTACTGGTGAGTTTGGGGGGCTGTGTTGGCGAAGCAGGGTAGTAAGCACTTTGCCGCCCCAGATGGTATCACCACCTGAGCATAACCAGACTTCCCCTGATTGGTGTCGGCCATTCATACATGATGGATTAGTACGGGTTGGGGAGCAGACTTACCCTGTCAAGGTGTTTAGGGATACTGGTGCGCAACAATCCATGTGTCGCAACCTGACAGAGGGACCTATTAGCACGGGAGAGTTTGTAATGTGCAGGGGAATCAACAGTGAACAATTCTGTGATTTAGTCCCGGTGACCCTAGAGTGCCCACTTTTGACTGCCGAGTGTAAGGTGGCCATGGTGGACACTCTGCCAGTTGAGGGGGTGGACTCTTTGCTCGGGACTGACTTGGCAGGGGATGCAGTTTTCCCGCCTCCTATAGTCGTCGCTGAGGCTGCTTTTGTGCCCCCTGGTGGTGGTTGTTTGCAAGAAGACAACATGGACTCTATCTACCCTGTTGGTGCAGTGACCAAAGCAGTGGTACATTTGGCACAACAGGTGGATGATTTAGTGGATGCGGGGGCCGACAGCCATGAGTGCGGGCCATCCCATGATGCACTACTAGATGACATTGGTCCGGAGACAGCTGTGGGCTTGGCTGACCCCAGTGAGGCTACCAAGACTAGTAGAGGTGACCTAGTGCCGGACGAGGAGTCTGACATAGTGATACCGACTCAATCTTCTAATATTTTTGAGAGGTCAGAGGTAGCTGCCTTGATGGAGATACCTAGAAACAAACTGAGCAAGTTGCAGCAAGAGGACCCCAGTCTGGGCCTCCTGTTTAAGAAGGTTGGTACGACTGGTGGGAAGAACGGTCAAGCAGAGAACTTTATTATAAAAGGGGCATTGTTGTATCGGCCGTGGATGCCGGATACGAACTCAGGTTTGGGGGAGGAGCAGTTAGTGGTGCCTGCCCAGTTCAGGGAGGAGCTGGTTAGGCTAACGCAGGTGGCACCACTGGCGGGTCATTTAGAGGTATGTGACACTACTGATAGGCTACATTCTCATTTTTGGTGGCCTAATATGCATGCATCGGTGGCTTCTTTTTTGATGTGTCATATTGGTAAGTTAGTTAGAGAATCCCCGCCAGGAATACCCGTGGCACCTTTGATCCCTACACCTGCAGTTGAACCGCCATTGACTCGTGTCATAGTTGAAATGTTTGGTCCCTTATTACCCACCAGTTCGGGAGATAAATACTTGCACACTTTAATTGATCCTACCACTAGATACCCGGAGGGTATCCCAGTTAGCAGCATGAACACGAAGATGAGAGACCATTGTAACAAACAGGCTAAATCTAGGGTGTTCAAGGTGGGTGACTAGGCTTTGGCATGGTTGTCAGTTCAGGGTCGACCCATGGCTGCTAAGTTTTGTGGTCAGTATCAGGTCATTAAGCAGATTGGTGAGGTTGACTATGTAATATATACGCCTGACCCGTCGCATAGCCTCCCAATGCTGCCCTATTAAAATGCAACAGCCCTACCATAGACCGACTGCATCTGGCCGTGGCGCTGATGGAGATGATCCTGCGCAGGCAGGTGTAGCCGCAAGGAATGCAGGGGTGCGCATGTATGGTATCGGCGGGGAAGCCTTGGCACTTATGAACTGTGGGAGTGACTGCACAGGTGGTACAGATTGTCCCTCTCATGACCTGGCTGTATTAGGGACGGAGGTGGAGAAGGAGGGAGATTATAGTTTAGAGGCTGCGGTCCCAGCTTGGTTGTGGGAGGGCCCTGAGCACGTTGTTCTTCAAGATAAGTTGCAACCTCTTGTTCCTAAGCGCCAAGAGGAGTTGTTTACTAGGCTGTGGCAGTACTTCCGAATGTTTGTTGATTCTCCAGGCCTGATGTCCGGGGTGGCACCCGACATAGAGGCTGGAGACAGTGCAAAGCTCAAGTTGGCTCCCTACCGTATAAATCCTGCTCGACAGCCTGTCTTAAATGCAGAGCTGGACTACATGAGAAGCGTCTGAGGGATAAGGGATATCTAGAGTGGTCTTTGCCAGTGACTTTGCAACCTGAGCTGAGTGGCAAGATCTGTTTTTGTGTTGACTGCAGTATTGTTATCCCAGATAGACGCCTATCCATTATCCAGAGTTGACGATCCCATAGACCGCATCGGGGCTGCCTCGTCTATCACTAAGGTGGAATTAGTGAAGGGTTTTTGGCAGGTCCCGTTGCCGGAGAGAGCGAAGAGAAGTGCCAGTCTTGTGGTGGACTGGGCAGTTTATGAGTGTCAGGTGATGTTTTGCTGCCGGAACACAGTTTGGATGTATGGCATGTTAAGGGCACTGATAATGTTATGGCTGATTGTTTGTCACAGGAGGGTATGTTTTAAGGAGAACCTTCCCCGTTCAGTCAGTGTTGATGTAGCCTCCTCCTTTGGTTTGATTAGCATGCTTACGTCTGGTGCTTGTTGGTTGCCTTATGTAGCCCAGCGTAGGGTCGTAAAGTAGGAGTTGCTGTGTCTCTTTATAGAAGAAAATATTTAAATACAAAAATATAAAAACCATAAAAATACTATAACAAAGACTAGTTGTGTATGTCTTGTTGTGTTATTGAAGTATGAGCAGTCTGTTGTTTCAAGATACACCAACAGACTCCCCCTGGGTGTGAGGGTGTCACTCCCAAATGAGTTTTGTAACCTATGTTATTTGTGAGTGAGTTATAATTTACATAGCCTTTGTTATACAGCCAGTCCCCCTAATACACGTATCCTCAGTCCGCGTATACCCTATTCCGCGCCGAGGGGTAAAACAGGTACTCAAAATCCCTAAAACACGTATTGACCCCACAAAACACGAATCACAGTTGAAGAGTGGTGTAAAAATGCTGTGTTTTGTATTCCGCGCCACCCCCCCACCCTACTCCGCGCGCACACCCCTCGGAGGCCTAGGCTACCCCGGCCCCGTCACTGTCACTGGCCCCGTCCCCGTCTCCGGATATACCCATAGATTTCCCGATCGCAGTAGTGCCTTCACCAGTTTATTCTTCCTAGGCATTTTTAAGTTGTTGAAGGGTGTAGGAAGGCAGTTGTTACACAATAAATGGGTCAAGTCTCAGCGCACGGACACTTAAGGATATTGGGACTGAGAAGGAAGCACACACACACACACACACACACACACATAACCACACGTACGCTTCCTTCTCAGTCCCAATATCCTTAAGTGTCCGTGCGCTGAGACTTGACCCATTTATTGTGTAACAACCGCCTTCCTACACTCTTCAACAACTTAAAAATGCCTAGGAAGAATGAACTGGTGAAGGCACTACTGCGATCGGGAAATCTATGGATATATCCGGAGATGGGGACGGGGCCAGTGACAGTGACGGAGCTGGGGAAGCCTACGCCTAGGCTATATGAACTCGCCTGTCGCGGGGGTCTGCCTCGGAGCTCCCACTATTCTCACCTACTTATAGCATTTATTTTTAATGTAAGGAATAACTTGTTTATGTTTCTATTATTGTGTATGCTTGGTTGTCCAATTAGTATTGATTTTTATCAAAAATTACCGTCAAATGTGGGTGGAAATGCGGGCTGCCGCACATATGTATTTTTCTCCATAAGTTATGTTATCCCCAATGCGCGAATTCCCAATACCCGTCGTGTAATGCCGCCCATATAGGCGCGGATTGGGGGGACTGACTGTAGTGGGGGAGAGTCATGATTTCTCTCTCTCTCTATCTCTCTTGTATCCCTCTGTCCAGCAGTGACGTCATGATTGCACCATGTCTGTTGCCACAGAGATAGCACTGTTTTGTTGCCACTTTTCCACCACACAGCATCCTTTGACTCGGGTCTTATCCAACCCTTTATGGGTGGCCGCCAGTATCCAACTTCCCCAGGATATCAGCCCTTGTGCCTTGTGTAGTTTTAGCAACAATACATTTGATGCAGTTCGGGACTAGGGGTGGAGCCTGTTACTAGGTGAGGTTGTCCCCATTGCACTCGGTTGTATTGAGCTAACCCCAGATGATGTTGTAAGGGTTAAGTCATTAAAGTTGTTTACCCCTTACAACAATACCGTCGAGCTGTGCTGAAGAGAGCCACTCGGTGTATTATTAGGACATAGGCTAGGGATAATAGGCTTGGCACAGAGGTTTATTGCACTGGACTTTCCATGGTTTTTGCTCTGTATTGTTCTCAATTCCTAAGCGATTGGGCATGATATAGATTGTTCTGGGACTCTGGGAGTCTAGTAGTGGTATGGTTAGGTAATATTTGGGCAGTTTAGAATAACCTTAGAAGTTCTCTTGCATACTACACGCACTATGGACTAGACTCGGGGACAATAGATATTTTTGTGTCTCCTTGTTACTGCTTTAATAGAGCAAAGAGGAAGATAGCCATTTTTCCTAGAGAACCTGCGTGTCTTGGTGTTTGAGTCAGATATTAAGAGCGTGTCTGTTGCAGGGTAATACGGTGCTGTGGGCAAGGCTATTAGAGCATCTGGTTGCCCCGGCTCCCCTCGTTACAGTATATATATATATATATATATATATATATATATATATATATATATATATATATATATATATATATATATATATATATATATATATATATATATATATATTTTCTTGAAGGCATGTGAGATTAAATAAAACAGCCCCATGCCTGGTCGTCCATGACAAAGAAGGATACCTTCGGAAAATGGACTCTATCCTACACGATGAGACGAAATTCCAGAGAATATCCCGAAACCCCACAGATGAAATTAAAAGGAAGGCGAACACCATCATCACATCCATTAACGCCAAGAATGACGGAATCCATCTAAAAAACTCGTCGGTGAATTTTCCCCAGGATATGCTTACGGCACCGTAAAAACCCACAACCCGGAAAACCCCCTCAGACCTATAATCTCGCAAATCCCGATGGCAACTTACCCGATAGCGAAGACCCTCAACAATCTCCTGACGCCGTACGCCTCCTTTCAACACAGCATATCCTCCACTACGGACTTCCTAGAAATCCTCCGTTATGCCACATCGACCGACAATAACATAATAGCCTCACTCCATGTAGAAAGCCTCTTTACTAATGTACCAGTGGATAGGACGATCGATATCATTATACGTCGGGCATACCACTCTACTGCCTCCTCACCTCTAAACATCCCGGAACACGCCCTCCGATCGCTGCTGGAGCTATGCACCAAAAAAGCTCCCTTCATCTTCCCCCGAGGACACATGTACCGTCAGATAGATGGTGTGGCGATGGGCAGCCCCCTAGGTGTCCTCTTCGCAGACTTTTTTTATGGGCGCTATCGAAGAGGACCTCCTGGCAACCCACCCCCATTTACTGCCGTTACGTTGATGACATCTTCGTGTGGGTGAAGGACACCTCAGAACTTCGAGAACTTCAGCAACGATTTATCACAGCATCAGGACTCAATTTCACCATTGAGGAGACCACTGAAGGGAAACTACCCTTCCTTGACATCCTAGTCACCAACCAAGACACAGGCTTCAAAAGTACTGTCTACACGAAGCCCACAAATAATGGACTCTGCCTCAATGGCAAAAGTGAGTGCCCCAAAAGGTACCACATCTCCACCATTTCTGCCTACATCAGGAGGGCACTCTCTCACTGTTCCTCCTGGCGGGACACCCACCACGAACTCCACTGCCTTACACAAGTCCTCATAAACAACGGCTACTCCAAATCCGACGTCAATAAAACCATCAAGAAACACATAGAAAAATGGTACAACAACGAAGCCCCCAACACCACCAGCCCCGAGGACATCAAAATTTTCTATAAAAACTACATGTCCTCTGACCACAAAACAGACGAAGCAGTAATAAGAGACATCATACTGAAGAACGTCCAGCCCACCAACACTGATAGCAAAATCAAATTAATCATAATAATTATAAATCCCCCCAAACCTCCCAACTTATACTTCGTAACCGCCCTGCCAACGACAAAACACAGCTCAATATGGATCATGTGATATACCAACATTCTTGTACCAACGGGGACTGTGGACCCCGTAAAACGTATATCGGTATGACCCAGGCTCGCTTAAGCCGTCGTCTTACCCTCCACCTCCAATCTGGCGCCATCAAAAATCATTATAACAGCCCTGACCACCCTCAACTAACCCGTAAAGACCTTGATATCAATACCTCCATATTAGATAAAGAATATGACGCTAGACGCCTCCCCATCCTCGAAGCTATCTATATGCAAGCACTCAACCCCCCACTTAACAACCAGACATTAGACCTCCAAATTCTTCCCACAACGAGGAGATCCTACCCCTACAGACAACACAACGGAAATGACCCAGCCAATGCTACCCCCAGCCAACGCCAACCTTCTGGTGCCCCCGAGCCCCAACAGCCAATCAACAGGCGCAGCGCGCGGCTAGCCGCAGCCAGGCAACCACGGACGCAGATTGCCGACTAGCCCCGCCCACATGTGCAAATCTAGCGACCCGTGATCCCAGGACCCCCTTATAAATACCCATCTAATTTTCTATTCATATCATTACCACTTGTGTGAACATGGCAAGAGCTATTGCTGAAACGTTACACCCTCCTACAACTTCTACAACCCGCTGATAACTTCGGTTCTCTACTTTACCAATTGATTGACCGACAACGCAAAACTGCACGAGACATTGAATCTCTAAATAAAAAACATGTAAATGCTAACTATGCTGTTTTATTTAATCTCACATTCCTTCAAGAAAATATATTACCTGGCTACACTAACTTTCAAATATATTATTATCTATCTATATAATATATATATATATATATATATATACTGTTCTAATATATTCTATATATATATATCTTATATTTTATATATATATTCTATATATATTATATATATATATATATATATATATATATCTATCTATATGTAGTCTCCTTGGCTTGCCTACATTTCTATGCGTTCTTCAGCATTGACGCACTCTTCGCCTCTAATAATATGAGCGCCGTCCTTTCCATTGCAAGATCCCCCCTGCGCCAGCATTGACCCCTTAAGCCGCGCGAAGTATCATGGAGTATCTACTCCCCCTCGTGCATATGTGCGTCCTAATTAGTACTCTTTCTTAGTGGGAGCGTCATTATTCAGGATGCGGTGACACCCCTCCACACAGAAAAAAACTCCCTTCCCCTCTAGCACACCTTACATCAGATAAAAAATACACTTCCTTAGTAGACATATCATGTTACTCATCGATGTCCCTTCTGTCATATGCGTGGATTTCACCAATCTATGTTTGCTTTCCCCAAACACCCGGACCTCCCTCTAGCTGGCCACCCCCACACCCACTGCACGTCCCCCAACTTTCTTCCCAAACTTACGCGGCCCATACTCGTCAACAAAGGCTTGCGCCCGGCGCAGTCGTCCTACAGCATTTACATTTGACGTATCCAAGAGGCTTTCTATGTGAGTCCCTTAACTCATTTGTATACATCTCACCCCCTACGTGCATGTTCCACCCCCCCCCTTGTAGTAACCCCAAGGTTTAGATTAGCTAGCACAACCCGAGCCGGCCCGCCTGGCTCAGCCATTGGTATGTACGCAGGAAGTGTGCTTGTAAGAGAACACCCCCCCACCCTCGCACCCACCAGAAGTAAAGACACACCAAGGAGTCCAACAAGGCGTCACCAGCAGCAGACGGTGTCCCAAAGGAGCGTGTGACTGGAGGGGCGACATTTTTGGTTTTTATTTAGGCGTTCTTACGCCTATAGCTTTTGTCGATTACTTAACACACGCTCAGGGAGGACTACCCACATCTAAAACGGCAGGATTACCAGGAATTGTCCAAGACTTGAGGAAAATACTAACGATGGCCATAGTATTTGTATATCAGCAAATGCTATGGTTTAAGGGGAATGTCGTGCACGTGGTTGGCTGGCCACCTCTCCAACGGGTTTCGTGTTCTGCTTTGGGCCCCTTGGCCGTGGGCCTCCCTCCCACAACTCACTATCTGGGTGCTGTGACCTAGGGTCTTCGGGAGCGTCGTCTGCCTGTGTATGGTCTTCGTACATAATGTGGTCAGCCGTTAAGTAGGGGTCTCTGGCGTAGGCTATCAGGGTAATTTAGGATGCTAAAGTCACTGTCATTTTGATATATGCCTATGTATGCCCTAGTGGTTTTACATGCGTGTTGGCATGTATTGGCCCCACAGGTAAGGTGGAGACCGTCCCTATATATTCTTTATGGTGTGTTATGTGAACCACCCGCCCGGACTTAGGGTTGATGGAACCAAAAAAAAAAAAAAAGCCTGTGCCTCAGCCTCCATGTTTCCCGAGTTTTTGTTTTTTTCCGGCGGCCCCCGTGCGGTGGGCCCAGGTTATCCGTCTTAAACAGGGGTAGGAAACAATCAAAAAGGTCCCGGAGGGGTCTGGCTGAACCATGTGTCTCCCGGCGGAACTGCATTCCTAAGGGCGGGTTTTGCAAACTCGGCCGCCAAGTTAACTCGCCCTTGCCTGACCAGTCGTACACGATTAGATTTTCTCGCCCTGCCGGTGCCACAAGTGAGTGTACAAGAGGTGATTAAGATTAGTTTTGCAAAACTTTTTCCAATTAATGAATCAGACACTTAAAGGTCAAGGGACCTGTGACACTTGTCACAGGGGTAAGTGAGTTAAAACCCAGCTTAGAACGAGTCCAGCGGAAGGTTAGAGGTAGTGGCGGCACTATAGCTAAATTTTTATGAGCGGACTCGAGGTTAGGAATGTATAAACACAGCGCAGGTTATCCCTATGAGCATTTGATTTCTCGGATTTTTTTAATTTCCAGGCTCCAGAGAGAGACTGCTATCCGGCGGAGTTTGAGGGGCTGATCCGGCGGGGGGGTGGGGGGGGGGGGCCCTTATTGGCACCCATGACGAGGTTTGAAACTATTGCATTACTCCTACCTGCTCTCATGTTGGCCTATTTTTTTTTCACAAAACTATGCATTAAGTGCGGTCAAGATGCTTTGGATCGTTCTCAGAGGCTTGTGGTTATCTAAAACGCTGTTCAATCTCGCTTATGATTTGAAAAAACCACGTTATGTTACTAACAAAGGGAATTATCTGGCCTAGTGGCCTTACAAGAGATTAAGGCTACATTTAATTATTATGCCAAAAGACATGGCCCATAAGGCCACTTCACTGTGATGAGTGAAGTTTCTATGGGAACAACTTATTTTAAAAAGTTCAACCCTTGTGAAACCGGTTCCTCTAAATCTGTCAGACCCAACGTCAAGTCGACAAGACCTCAGCAAAGATGGTAGTGAAGTAGTAAAAGTGAGAGTGATGTCACCGAGGTTCCACCCCTCGGACCGTTGCACCAATGAGGAGCACGATCACCCTCTCCGAGGCGGGAAGTCGAACTGGCTCAAGATCTACCATACACCCGCAAACAGTCCTAGACTCTCTTCCACGGAGTCTTCCCGGTCTACCAAAACGACAAGAGAGAGGACTCTGGGGGAGCGAGTGAGTCAGGCAGAACGCGGGCCAGCCGGAGGGAACACCCCTCAGCAACCGCACCCTACCCCCTACCTCTGACAAACTCCCGCCCCATGAAATCTGGGGGGTGATCTCAGACACAGTAGGGACTGAGGTACATTGGAATCCACACCTAGTCATGGTGAAACAATCCTCGAGTGTTGCCTCCCAATGTTAACTTTGCCCATACCTACATTGGAATTATGTACCCCGTAGTGTTTTTAGGTCGATCAGGTCCGAGTAGGGTTTTCTGGCCGACCAGTAACAGTGGGATATTCCGTCGGGGTCACAACTGAATCTCTCAAGTGATTTCTCAGACTCCCAGCCCTTTGTGGCAGGGGGTTACTGGCACAGTCTGAACCATCTCAACCTCTGTTTAACGTCAATCAAGAAAGAACTGAGGCAGGTAGCATAGACATGTTGCCATCATCGCCCAAGTCCCAGATTAATGTGGACCTCGGCGGATCATGAAATAGTGCTTACACACAGGATAATCCCTGAATACTGAGTGGAG
>CM064543.1:12069366-12144366 GCA_032716605.1 Paralithodes platypus
TAAATATATATTATGTTAAGGCTTTCCTGGAGCGCTCCCCCCTCCCCAACTTTTTTTTATTTGGCAACTGCAGAACTAGACGTTTATAAGAATTCCGTCACACCAAGTGATCTGCCTTTCAATCTCAATCTAGTTGCCGGGATACCAGCGCAATAAGTTTTCCGTAACCACATTAAACTATTCGCAACTGCTTGAAAAATTGACAACTGCATGAAAGTCACAACATTCATGAAAGTCACAAACTGCATGAACGTGCCAACTTCATAACGTGACAACTTCATGAATGTGGACAACTGCATGAACGTGACAATTCATGAAAGTCCACAGCTGCCTAACGTGACAACTTGCATGAACGTGGACAACTTCATGAAATTTCGTCAGGCTGCAAATAACGTGCCAACTGCATGAACGTTGACAACCTGTACAAAGTCACAACTGCAGGGTGAACGTGACAACTGCATGAACGTGACAACTGCATTAACGTGACCACTGCATGAACACGTCACAACTGTGTAAAACTCAAACACTGGCATGAAAGCCAACCACTGGCATTACACTCGCCACTGGTATGAAAGCTGCTACTTGCAAATTAATGTGGACCACATCAATGAAACAGACGCCATTATCATGAAGAGTCACCACTGCATGAAGTCCCTACTGCATTACAATCGCCAATGTATGAAAGTTACCACTGCATGAAAGTCACTACTGCATTACAATCGACAATGTATGAAAGTTACCACTGCATGAAAGTCACTTTACTGCATTACAATCGCCAATGTATGAAAGTTACCACTGCATGAAAGTCACTACTGCATTACCATCGCCAATGCCTGAAATTCACCACTACATAAAAGGCCCCCCTGCATAAAGGTCACCACTACATAAAAGTCCCCACTGCATTAAAGTACCAACGGCATGATAGTCGGCACTGTAAGACGTCGCCACGGCATGAAAGTCACCAATGCTGAAATTCACCACTACATAAAAGGCACCCCTGCATTAAAGTCTCCACTACATAAAAGTCACCCCTGCATTAAAGTTCACCACTACATAAAAGTCCCCCTGCATTAAAGTCCCCACTACATAAAAGTCACCCCTGCATTAAAGTTACCACTGCATGAAAGTCACCACTAAAAAAAAGCCACCCCTGCATTAAAGTCACCACTACATAAAAGTCACCCCTGTATTAAAGTCACCCCTGTATGAAAGTCAACCACTACATAAAAGTCACCATTTTATGAATGACGCTGCCTCATCACAAAATCACCCTACACATAAAATTAACCCTTTCAGTAACATGTCCGTAACTTCCGTTATTCAGGCAGACACTAGACGTTTTTAATCAGCATTGGAAGTAGTCTAGAAATCTAATGGATAAAATCTGACTCCAGCAACATTTTGACCCCACCATTTTTGTTTTTCGCACAATAAAATCTATAATAGCATGAATAAAATGTAAGAGTACGATATGGTACGCGAAAATTATTAACCAACACTACTAGTAATGCCACCTAAGACCAAAACGTAGGAATATGGGGATTTGTCGGAGAGAAGTACCATACTTCTTTTATACGACATGTTAGATGTAAAGTGTATTATTTCAATTGGAACCAATAGCGTATTCGAGCTAGTCAAAGATTAGTTTGTATTGAACACTGGTGGAGGAAAATAAATAATTTGTTTGGCAATAAATACTGGATTTGGCTCCGAAAGACTAAGTTTGTGTTGTAGATTGCTAAGATGTAGGGTGGATTGATATTATACTAATATAATATGTACAGTATTTCATTACAAGTTCCAGTATTATTGTATACTCTAATTGACATATTCAATTATACTGTACTTTCAATGCATAATAGTCATACCAGATGATCATTACAACTGCACACAATGGTAGACTAGAGTAAATACATGGTATGTCAGCAAACATCTCTTGAAACACACTGATGTCCCTCCAACATACATTATGTCAATACAAGGCCAGTTCACTTCGTATTAACAACCTTTCTGGATAGTGTCTTAAGCTAAGGCATTGAGGAGACCGCATCGATTTTGTTACATTTATTCTCTATGTGAAATGTTAGTGATTAAAATGTAAAACTTGCAAACCAAACAAATCAAACCAAACCAAAGTAAACCATGACTTAAGTGGCCAAATGCCTTTTAGGAATTACTGCTCTATGTATTGTTTAGTATATCATAAGTAAAGATAGCTTTAATATTATAAACATTTCAATACCGCTAATAGTTTGCGGGCAGATACATTTGACATTAATATAAATGCACCACATATTTGATAAACAAATTCCATTTATTTTCCTTATTAGGTTTTCTAACTTGATATCATAGTATCATAATATCAATACCTCTTTATTATCGAATCAACAATAAATGTCCCAACTGCTCCTAAGTGAGCCTGTCACGTTCATATTTCGTCTTCCAATCGATTTTGATAACCGAGAATATTAGTATGGTAATGATATCTGGTCTGGTATATGAACTCAGTATCTGATTATACTCTTAATTGTCAACCATATATCTATTTGATTAGTCTGACCCCACTACCTCCACCTCAACCTCCAA
This sequence comes from Paralithodes platypus, assembly GCA_032716605.1. Lineage (NCBI taxonomy): Eukaryota > Metazoa > Arthropoda > Malacostraca > Decapoda > Lithodidae > Paralithodes > Paralithodes platypus. Next base: position 12,071,953 of record CM064543.1, read on the forward strand.
ATAAAATATACATTTAATACAATTTATAGATATTACTAACAAAACAACTACCCTTATATATCATTACGACAAGCGTTTCCAAATATATTCCTTTTACTGTCAAGTCAGGTTATCCTGCTATAACTAACATGTAATCTGGTACTTAACCTGTTCCATGGTCGGGTTGTCAGCGACTAAACCGACTCCCCCACCAGGTTTAACTTTGGCGTGGCGGATGCTTGGACTCCCTGCAGGACTACAAAAAATACCTGTCTAAAGGCTGATGGAAAAAACTATATTAGTAAACGGCCATCTAGCAACTTCATGGTAATTTTGTCATGACGGATGAATAGGATAATGCCATTGCCTTTTGTACCAGGGTCTTCCTCTGACCATTGTCCCATCCATCACTGCTGTTATGGTTGATGTACAGCTTTATTTGCTGTCTTTTATTGCAATCTGATTTTTCTATAAGGTGGTCACAGCAGGCAGATGGTGGATTTCCAGGAGAATTTTCCTTATTTTCTGTGTTTTCCTTTAACTGATATAGATAAATCCACCGCTACCGTTCCCTCTTGGATATGGTGTCTTTGACGGGGTGTTTTGCCTTACTCAGATGTGATGGCTCCTTCTGGGTAGACTATATAATTATATATCCATTATTCTCGTATTTTATAGGCTTCTTCTTTTAATTTTATATGTTTGTGTTTGACCTTTTGTCCGGTGATATAGAGTTAAATCCCGGTCCCCGTAGACAGCCTGTGAGAAGTTGTCGAATTCTTTATTCTAACAGCCGTGGACTAGAAAAGATTATTAAGGATCCTTACAAAGGCATCTGTTGATCATGATATTTTTTTTTTTCTCATGGAATGAGCTTATACATTAGATCTGGTTATAATGCCCAGCATTTAACTAAGTTTGTTTGTGATTGCCATGAGATTTAAATTATTCAAAGTTTCCAGCAATTACAATAACCATACATTTTTAGCCTGTATAGATATCCTGGACGCTAATAATGATTTATATGACTGACTTTTAACTGTCATGGCTTCAATCCAGTCGATTGATGTTAAACCACCTTTTATCTGTATTGGAGATGTGAATGCACATCATCAAGAGTGGTTGAATTCAGTCTCTCCTACAAATAGAAATCTGCTCTGGACTTTGAAAATTTGTCTGGTTCTGAACAGCTTATTACAGGAAATACCCATATTTCTGGGAATTGTCTAGATTTGTTTTTTACGGATGATCCTGGGCGTTGTCAAGACTGCAGTTTTTGCACCTGTTGGTCCTTCTGATCACAATGCCAATATCTGAAGAAGGAGCTGGTTGTACCGGAAGAAGTAGCTACCCTGGATCCAGCAACGTACTTTTGAAGCCTACAGGCTCAGAGGTCTATGGTTTCTGAACAAAGAGCTGCCTGTACCTGAAGGAGGAGCTGCCTTTACCTGAAGAAGGGGCTGCCATGTACCTGAAGGAGGAAGCTGCCTTGTACCTGAAGAAAGAGCTGCCTGTACTTGAAGAAGGAGCTGCCTATACCTGAAGAAGGTGTTGCCCTGCATCCAGCATCAACAACCTACCTTTGAAGCCTATAGGCTCAGAGGGCTTGCGGTTTCTGAAGAAGGAGCTACCTTGGATCCAGCATCGACAACCTACCTATGAAGCCCCCAGACTCAGAGGGCTGCACTACCAACCTCACTAGAGACACCAATGCCCCAAGCCTGGCCAACATAGTGTTATACATGCTTTCCTTTGTAGTTATACTGTTATTTTGTTTTGCTTCCTGTTTGTATAAATATGCTATATTTCGTGTAGATGCCTTGTGTTTCTTTCTCTCCAGCCAAGTTACCTACTAATACATAGCACCTAATAATGTTGATAATTCATTAATGATTAAACAATCAAGAACAAAAATGTTGTGCCTTTTATTATGATAATTAATCTGCCTTATAAGTATGTGTCTAGTCATTATAAGCTGAATAAATCCAAGGAGAACCCTGACTCAGTGAGTGTACGTCAAGGAAACATGTTTGCAATATAAGAGTAAACAGTATAACAAAACTTGCCCAGTATACACACAGAAAAACAATACTTAAACTATTTGTTTGTTTCACGGGCAGATCATTATTTTGTCTCGGTCCCCAGTTACATTGTTGCTACTTCCAGTTAGTCGATGAGTACAGTCTTAACTCTGAAGGAGGACGTTGGTTGGCTTAGATGTCCACATATATACAGTATATATAGCATATGCATATTGAATAATTAACGTTTATGGCTATGTAGCCTGCACAGATAGTTCAAACCAAGTAAACATGCTGCTCTTTCACCTTACGGGACTACAGTAGTTGATAATTGGATACATTGGTGGGCCTCAGGAAAGTAACAGGAAATAGCCCATTATTACTGTGGCCTACTTAATGATGACAGACACTCCTCCCAGCCATAATAAGTATACTACCTTTTGAATATTCGAATATTTACATACCAACTCTGAAGCACTTCGAGATTGCTATTACCGCTGTAGTATATTGTTTGGGTTCTTTATAGATAGAAAGTTGTAGATTAAAAACTGACAGAATGGTAATAAAAGCAGCAGTGGAGTATAATAATAAGGGCCCATCCTCAAATGATGTTATTCTTACCATAATATAAGATTGTATATATTTTATTATGGCTCATGATCGTACCATATCTCAGCAAACTTCCAACCTCGCTTTACTGAAGGGTCTCAAGCACACCGTCTCGGCGCCATTAACCACTTCGGCGCCTGAGAGGAAAAAAAAAAAAAAAAAGAGGAGGTCCAATAAAAACACCGAGTAAATATTAAGCGAGATCTTATTTCTTTTTCAATCAAGTACACAGTCAAACTGACCTTGGCCTTGGTGTGCTCCTCAGGTGAATGGTCGGGCTGGAAAAGGAAGAAAATACCGAAAACTCTTAAACTTAGTTGATTTAAATAATTGAATTAGCATGTGCCTTGTTTATCTTTTGACACACATACCTTTAGATTACATGATCTCTCTTATATGCAATGTTAAATACAATACTTGATAACTATATTATTTTGTTACAGTACCTATATATAGAGTTCTTCACTTTTGGCAATAATTTAATGACCCCTAGCAGGATCAAAGCATGGACACGTCGTTCTGACTGTCAGTGGTTCGAGGGTCCGGCTGGGAGTATTAAAAAATAAAATAAAATACCGGGTATATATAGTATATGGTCAGATAGAAAGATTTTCTATATGTAAGCACGTGTAATTGTGTGATTAAAAATATGTTAGTCATCCCCGATATTATTATTATTATTATTATTATTAGTAGTAGTAGTAGTAGTAGTAGTATTAGACACTAAATGTGAACCCCACTGAAGAGCCTTCGACAGACTATATGCCCGGGCCTAAAGGGTCTCAGGGGGGGAGCACAAACAGTCAAGAAGATATGAATGTATGTATGTATGTATATACTCAGGCACATACCCCATTGCTGGGGGTGGCCGACACGAGACAGAGCTCAAACAGAAACAAAATTTAAAGTTCCTATTCTCAGAGTCTGGGACCACTTTCGCGTTCCCTCGCCCGTTTCTCTGTCTTGTCGAGTAGGAGAATTATACAAGGGGAGGAGGATTCCTAGCACTCTGCCCCATGATATGATTAGCTAATTTAAAAGGCATTAACTATATCTAAATATCTGAGAGCTTTCCTCATTCACTATATCATTGGGGAGAGTATTCCAGAATTTTGTAACTGAAGGGATAAAACACTTAGAATATCGTGATGTATTACAATGAACATTAGCAAGAGCCTGATTATTTAATTATAAGAAATATCTGGTCAACCGAATAGGCCTAAAAGATGGTGGAAGCTTAGCATGTAGTGGATGGTCAGCATCATTAACCCGGGAACGGCGAGAACACTCTTAAGAGGTTTTACTGGGCGACGGCGAGAAAGCTCTTAAGAGGTAAGGCCTAAAAAAACACTTTTAGAAGGCAGTAGTACTTAAGGCTAGTACTTAAGTACTAGTAGGCAGTAGTACTTAAAAAAAAAAAAAAAAATCCCTCCATACCTCATATCACTCCTCCACATCCCCTCCTTCCCCCCTTTCCCCCCCCCCCTTCAATTATCACCCATTTTCCCTGTTATTCCCTTATTCATTGGTATATTTTTGTGTAAGCATCTCCAAATCGATCCTAGGCTGTGGTCATGTGTGTGTTACGTAAGGTGTAAGGTAGAGACCGGGAGAGTGTGAGGGAGTAGCTCAGTACTGCTTCAACCCTCAAGAGAAGAGGGTGTGAGGCCGGCTGGCTCACACTTGATGAATGAACCGCTCGCTATCAATTCGCGATATTGACCATCCGAATGATATTCCCACTTGTTTATTGTTGTAACAAGTTACTATCTTCATATTAACCCTAGTCTAGCGGGGGGTCTGTGGCCGTTTTGGGCCTTTTCAGGCCAATCTGACTGCTATATCAACCATCAGCATGAAAGGAACTGTATTGTGCCGAAAACTAGGTGGAAATCGCTACACAATGACACCACATACAGCTACGTAGCACTCGTGGAGCACTGACAGTGTTACCTCAAAGATGGAAGTTTAGCGGATTTTGCTACATTGTTCACTTTTAGCGAACTATTGGTCACACTGTCATCCTCCCGTGCGGTGGGGGAACTGGAGTTAGTGTGGGCCGGGAGGCCACAGATGTCGGACGTATGGTTCATTACTGTTCCACCCATTTTCACTCGATTTTCACCCATTTTTCACCCGTTTTTTGCCAGTTTCTTTAACTCGACTTATGTTGCGCGCCGCTCTTTAAGGGTTAAAGGTAAAATAGGCGCATATGAATAAGTAATAACGATATTTATCGTAAAAGGACGATTATAGGCAGGAATAGAGCTTAATATTGCCGCCCAGAACTGTGGTGTTCACTACACCCTGCGCGCGCGCGCCGGGTTAAATATCTTATGAAATAGAGTCAAGGACCCAACAAGGCGACGATGTTCAAGATTCACATTTAGATCTGGCAACAGAAACCTGATCTGATTAAAGGCAGGATCCAGGAGCCGCAATATATTGGACTCAGCAGCAGAGAGCCAGACAGGAGAGCAGTACTACGATCCAGGAGCCGCAATATATTGGACTCAGCAGCAGAGAGCCAGACAGGAGAGCAGTACTACGATCCAGGAGCCGCAATATATTGGACTCAGCAGCAGAGAGCCAGACAGGAGAGCAGTACTACGATCCAGAAGCCGCAATATATTGGACTCAGCAGCAGAGTCCCACACAGGAGAGCAGTACTCAAAGAAGGCCAAAATAAAAGAATAAAAGCAGTTCCGAGCAATAACATCACTTGAATAAATGTTATTACTTTAATTTTACGTAAAAGACCAACTTTCTGGGCTATAGACGAAGCAACTGAACGCAAATGTGACTCAAAAGTAAATTTTGCATCCAGGATTACACCTAGTGACCTAAGTGTAGTACACTGTTTGATTACAGAATAATTTATGACAATGTCTGGATGCAAAGGAAGAGGCGTCCTAGATCTACTAATTATACGGTTATGTGTTTTTGCTGGGTTCAGCCTCATACCCCAAAGATCACACCAACTAATTCATTTTTAATAAATCATCTCTCATAGTATTGGCAACCAAAGCTCTCTCATTAAGCGAAGTTATGGGTGCACATAATGAAGCATCCTATGCGTAAGCAATCATATTAGAGGAGACTCCACACTGCATATCACTAGTAAAAAGTATAAAAAGCAAAAGGCCCAAGAACACTACCCCGGAGGACACCAGATTTGACTTTGTGCAAGAGACAAAATTGCCGTCAACTAGCACACGTTGTCCTATTAGATAAAAACGAAGAAAGAATAAAACCGAACCAGCAGTCCCCATTGAACCAAGTTTAAATATGAGTGCTTTATGATTAACTAATCAAAGGCAGAGCTAAAATCAAGATAAATTAATCTTGATACATATCCAGCATCCAGTGAAGCCTGGAGAACATGCATGAGAACCAGGAGAGCATCACAGGTGCCGAAACCCTTCCTAAATCCAAACTGGTTAGGAGGCAACAAATTAAATGTATTTTGTTAGTCAGAATATATTAAATAGGGTTCTTATACTGATTTTTTTTTTTCTATGTGGATGATGGAGACAAAAGGCATAACTGCCTGTACCGAGTGTCTCTCCCAGAGTTCAAAGAGTGACAGGGCCAAAATCAAGTAATGTTCGAGCCAAAATGTCTGGACACACGGAGCCATAGGATGAGGGAAAGATGGATTCAGGGAGAGAGTTCCAGAGCTCAAGCTGTTGAATAAAAAAAAGATTGGGAGTAATCGTTTCACTCTTGAGTTGGAGTACAAAGGAGTATAGAGTTGCACAGAGTAGGGGTGGGAATGTGTTGCAAGACGGGTACTACATACTCTACGTAGAGGAGGTGGTATGCACTGAGAGAGCTCTGAGGAACACTGATTATTGTAGTAGCGGTAGAATAGTGAGAGAGATGCAACATTGCGGCGAAGAGAGAGAGATTGCAGAGAGACAGTGAGTGGACGGGAGTTAATGATACGTAAGGCTTCCTTTCTACTTTGTCTAGAAGTGCTGTATGAGAGGATCCTCCCCACACATGTGAAAAATACTCAATACAAGGATGCACTGTGACCCTGTACAGAGCAAGAAGCTGTGCAGGGGTAAAGAACCCCTTGAGGCAGTTGAGTACACCCAGCTTCTGGGAGGCCACCTTAGCAAGACTGGCAATATGGTCCTTCCAAGAGAGAGCAGAAGAAAAAGAGACACCGAGAATACTGAGAGCAGATGAAGGGTTGATTTTTGTATTGTTGAAGTATAAGGATAGTCCTCTGGGAGTTCACGGCGGGTAGATAGATGGAAAATTGGGCTTTGGAAGCATTAAAGGCAACAAAGTTTTCTCTGCCCCAATTGGAAATATATATGCGGCCTGCTGAGATATTACCAGCTCCGATATTGCAGAATATAAACCACATCAAGATTGCTACCATTCGCCACTCGGAGATCCCTCAACATAGTGACCCCTCAAATACCTTCTCCAATTCGGACTCTATGACCCAAAGAGCAGTGATAGAAAACGGAACCCGGCGAAGGAAATTGAGGCAAACTCAAACACAACGAAATAGACGGTTCCCACTAGCTTCAAAAATTTTGCAACCCCTTAATTCAACCCCATTTGCTCAACAACCCCCATACCTTCCCAGATATACCGCCTATAGTGCCGAAACTGACCGAGATCAACAAATACCCCCTCACCCTTATGTTTTAAATAATAACCATCAAGAGGGAGAAGCACCATAACACATGTACACAGCTACTGCATTTGCCAAATCAATTAACCCTCCTAACCCTAGTTTTCCTTTGCAACTAGTCTTAGAGCCTAACCTCAGCACCTGTAGAAATAGTGGGTTAAGTGAATGTGATAGTTCAACCTCCTGTGAAAAATCAGATAAACTTATTAGACGAATCACCAACCATAGTTGTGCCCTTCATGCCCGGTGTTACCCTACACACGACATCTCAGTCAGAAGAGACACTACCTCAGCTAGCCCAACCAATGGCAAGCAATCAGCCTGCTGGTTTAAGACCTATTTTTCGATCTTACACAAACAGTCTTAAGGTTGGAAAAGACAAAACCAAGACTAAGTTGAGCAGGTCTATTTGTTCTACAGGCTGGGGATCAGAACACTATTTTTCAGATGGATCCAGTATACTCCGCAAGGGGATACGAGGTAGTTGAACAGAACGACTCCAAGTCAAAGGTAACCAAGTTTAAGGTGGGAAAGGCTTGTCAAAGTGCCAACTGGGGATTAGGGCATGTAACCTACAACGCTTGCTGCCGTAACCTTAACTCAGTGCAATCCTGTGTAACCTATAATACTTGCCGGGAAAGCGAGGTACTAGACGTAGACTCTGAAACCAATTGGGGATTAGGGCATGTAACCTACAATGCTTGCTGCCGTAACCTTAACTCAGTGCAACCCCATACAACCTACAATGCTTGTCGGGCAAGCAAGGCAACAGAGTCTGGCTTAATAACCCCCAGTGTTGTTGGAGAGAATCTGTGGCCCTTGTCTGGCACGGAAACTCTTGGGAACACTAAGTCTGTAGAGAAGACCACCCCCGACTCCCTGAGCAGTCACTCTCCTACCCCTATCTTGTCTGTCCCTGACGAGAAGTGGATAGAGCGTGTCGGCCATAGTAATCTTTCCTTGTGTTTCGGTTGCTTGCCTGTTATTTGTTTGGTGTAAATAGAGTTAAGGTCAGTCCTCACCCAGTTGAGAACACCCTAAGTTGAAGATTACTGTACAATTCTCCCTACCAGAAATTCTTATAGTTGCCGTGCCAAACACATTGTTTTGTACAGTAAACGACCTCGGCCCTTTAAATGGCGATATCCCGCAGTTCTTCACCCTCCCTCTCCATCAATAATTCTTAATTATAAGCTATATGTCGTACTTTCTATAGCTGACACACATTACAGTCATTGCATATTGATGCTCATTATATTTTAAAGTCACCCATAGGCTAATATTAAATAACTTATATTTCTGTATAGCCTAGGCTATTAGGAAGAAGGTATTTTCACACTTTTTAGTTATGTTAGTTAATCCTTATTATTTTGCTGTTAGTAATTTCTTGCTACATATGGACATTACCATAACTACCATACTATATATGCACTTAGTGTAGCCATCTAGTATATAGTAAAAACATGCAGAATCGTAAGAAATCATGATAAACTTTGCATAGCCTAGGTGTTGAGTATTGTTGATGTCGACAGACGTAGCTCTGGCGCTACTTTAGAAGCGTCCACCATAGGTCTCCGGTGAATTCCTGGTAGGGAGAATTCCCAGAGCAGGAAGTGCGACCAGAATATACCTCGTTTCTTGGAAGCATGGCATAACATAAATGGTAGTTAGATCAGAAGATAAGTGTTGTATGGCTGTATTATGTTTGTTTTTTAGGGATTGCTTGCCGGGGACATTCGGGGAAACTAATTGAATAGTGTAAGGTAGAGTCGTCTGCATATGAATGGATAAGACTGGAGGTACAGTTGAGAAGATAATTTATGAAAATTAGAAAGAGAATAGGAGATAGGACAGAACCCTGAGGAACACCGGAGTTAATAGGATGAGGAAGTGAAAGATGGTCATCCACAACCGCAGCTATGGAACGGCCAGAAAGGAAATTAGAGACAAAGGCACAGATGGAGGGATAGAAACCGAAGGAGGGTAGTTTAGAAATTAGAGATTTGAACCACACTCCATCGAAGGCCTTTAATATGTCTAGCGCAATAGAAAAGGTCTCACTGAAGTCTCGAAAGGAGGATGACAAAGAGTTAGTAAGATATGAAAGAAGATCACCAGTAGAGCGACCCTTAACCCAAAATCGGTGAAGGCCTATGTTTTTTTAAAGTGCCCGCCATGCGAAGGTATTTGGTTCAATTCTGACGAAAATTGTCATATTTACCATATATATCATTATTACTTATCCATATGCACCTATTTTACTTTTAATATAAACATATGAACATGTAACAGTAATAAAAGATGTGAGAATAGCATTTGGGGGGTGAAAAAGATATATTATTGCTGTCCGGTCGTATCATGAGGCGAGAGCCCGTTTGGGGAATATTCTCCCTCTCCGACCTCCAGTGCGACACTGAGGGGTTGCAATAGAAGTCTCTGTGTTGCAAGGATCTCTAGCTGCCTCGCCAGTGTTAACGAGAAAACGCATGAGGGAAATTCGCGTGGAAAATTACCCGATAAAAGGGGGAATAAGAGGAAAAATAGCTGATAATTGAAGGGGCGGAGGGAAGGAGGGGAAGGTGGTAGCAAGTAATGGTGTAATTATCTCACCTAGTCACATATTGCTTTGTTTTGAGTGGCACTGGGGTGTTTTATAGGTTTTTTATGCGCTGGCTCTATAGAGGATGCTCGCATTCTACCACAAAAGCCTTTATAGAGGATGCTCGCTGTTTAGAGGTTAAGGAAGCCATACTGGCGATCTGAGAGTAGATTATGAGAAGAGAAATGCTTAAGAAATTTGGAAGTAAGAATAGTTTCAAAACTTTAGAAATACAAGAGTTGAGAGCAATTGGACGATAGTTAGAGGGATGAGAGAGGTCACCCTTCTTTGGGACAGGTTGAATGAGAGCAAACTTCCAACAAGAAAGGAAGACGTTAGAGGATAGACAGAGACAAAAGAGTTTGCCGGGAATCAGCACAGTTTTGGAGTTCAACAGGAGGAACATCATCTGGACTGTACGCCTTCTAAGTATTAAGCCCAGAGAGGGTTGAAAGTACATCTTTAAAAGAGATTAGGATATTAGGCATAAGTAGGAGAGAGCGGGTGGAGAGGGAGGAATATCATCGGAATCATCCAAGGTGGAGTTTCTAGCGAAAGTTTGAGCGAAGAGTTCAGCTTTGTCAGAGAAAGAAGTGATGGTTGTGCCATCAGAGTGGAAAAGGAGAGGGGAAGACGAGGAAGAAAAATTGTTGGAGAGGTTTTTGGCTAGATGCCAGAAAGCTAGGGAAGAGCTAGAGTTGTTGTTGTTGTTGTTCCTCAAGCTGCCTGGCCGAACAGACCCAAGGCCCCGAGCAAGGCCAAGGCCATAACTGAGCGCCCCCACAGAACCCTCCCTGCCGACCACAATAAAGCCTGGGTGACCGAAGCCACTCCATGGCGGGGAGCTGAAGAGGGTTCTGGAAACGCCCGGGAAACCAAAGCCCTACCCAGGGCCCCTCAGCAATTATGAAGAGAAAGTTGAATGGCAAAGGAAAAATGTGATGCTTTGGCTTCCAATCTTGGTAGATTGGGAGGTCAATCCACGGAAGAGACGCCGTCAATTGAGATCTAGAAAATATATAAGTAAAAGGAACAGCCAGAGTAAGCTATGGGTATGGCAGAGATCGCTCAGTTCTCACTCTGATAGACCAGCCCATCACCACATGACTAGAACCCAATCCTCTCAGCATCAGCTAGAAGCTAGAGTTGGATAGTTCAGTGCATTCATTATTAATGAACGAGTGTTTGGCAAGTCGAAGAACAGATTTTGCTTGATTCCGGACAGACACATAGGAAGAATGAGATTCTTGAGTTTTAAGGCATCGGTACCGATTGAATGCGCCCTTAACCTTTAAACGGCGAACCTATGGTATTTGAAAGTGCCCGCCAGGCGAAGATATTTTGATACATCCCGACGAAAATCGTCATTATCCGATAAATATCGTTATTACTTATTCATATGCACCTATTTTACGTTTAATATGAAGATATTAACATGTAACAGCAATAAAACAAGTGGGAATAGTATTTGGGGGGTGAAAAAAGACGATGTATTACCGACCAGTTTATTCATGAGCGGAGAGCCTTCGCGGCATACACCCAACCCCTCCCACTTATCGATCGACACTGATGTCTTGCTAGTGAAATCTCTCTCTTGCCATGATCTCTATATGCCTCCTCTTCGACCTTGAAACCGGGTGGGGGATATTGGCGCGGAAAATAAATTGATAAACAAGGGAATAGGAGGAAAAACAAGTGATAATTGAAGGGGAAGGGGGGAGGTTTGGACATATGTGGATAAGTGATAGGCGTTATGTAGGGGAATTATCTCACTTAATTACATATTCCTTTGTTTTGAGTGCCACTGGGATCTTTTAAAAGGCTTTTCTTAGGCCTTGGATCTTAAGAGTCCCGTCCCCTTTGCCCAGTAAAACCTCTTAAGAGTCTCGGCGCCGTTCCCGGGTTAAGGTAAAATATCTGTATTACTGTACATACTAAGCAATATGGGTCGACAAATGTGTGTGGATTGGAAAAGGAATACATCCAGATTCAGTTAAAAGCAATGGACAAAGATTTTGTATCCTTATACCTGTAGTGTAGTGGATATCGTAGCTGAGACTTCAACCCTGATGTTTTAGGTTCGAATCTCAGTCAGGGATAAAGATTTATGTACATACGTACGTGTATTTGTGTGCCAAAAAATAATAAGAAGAAATATATAAAAAAAATAATATACAGTATATAAATATATATATATATATATATATATATATATATATATATATATATATATATATATAGATAGATAGATATAATTATATTTCTGTGTGAAGCAGTATTTTGAAATATAATTTAATGCATTACCCATGTGTTTTGTTTCTAACTATACTATATTGATTAATCCTTTCCTCCAGTGACTCATTTTGAATTGTTACTCTGGCCAAGACTGTAAAGGAAGAACATCTGGGATTCAAAGGGGTAATAATAAACCCAGGTGTTCCTCTCACTCCCACAGGTTCTTTGTAAGCAATACCATTTTGTTTTATGCAAGTCAGAACAAACTGGAGAATGACGTCATGAAGTGAAAGAGGTCATTCTTATTCTTATATATAAATCCCTAAATAATATAATACATTGTCCTATTGAATATAAGTTTAAACATAATATTAATTATAATCTTAGAAATGAAAACGAATTGGCAGTCCCATTTGTTTCTTCTACCCAGTCACAATTATTTGTACATTATCGGGGTTGTCAATTATGGAACGCACTTCCCAATGATATCAAGTCTTCATCCTCCATTAATGCATTCACAAATAAAATCAAACATTACTTTATCATGCAAAACACTCCAATATAGACCTTTTTGAATGAGACCACTTGATGTGTCTAATATTTGTTTGTATTATTTTATATTTTACTTTGAACATTTTGTTCTCTTCTTTTTAATACTTGTTGCATATATTGTAAGTTTTTTGTTTGCCTCATAGCTGCCGTTTATCATTAGTGACAGCATCAACATAACACAAGGTACCTGCTAGAAGGCATATTATATGCTTAGCGGGCTCAGCTTATATATTATATTGTGTAAAACTATCCTTGTAAATGTATGAGCTAAATAAATTATTTTTGAATTTGAATTTGAATTTGAATTAATCTGACCTACTAAGTACATGCCAATGCTTAACCCCTTCAGTACTGATGCCTCTTTTTATGATATTCTGGCACTTATTAGACGATTTTATTCAGCTTAGGACGGACGTGTAGTAATTAAAAGGCTACAAACTATCTAAATTAACTCTTTTAACTACCACAGATCTTTCCCAAGCTGCATAAAATCGTCTAAATATGGCTGAAATAAAACAACATTCATCTCCGGTAGTGAAAGAGTTAATATTAAGTTTGAAAATGTTGGTAGAAAATCATTAATATGAACCTCGAGAGTATTGTTCAAAGTTTTCAGGTATACTTTTGATAGTTTCGTCTATTAATTTCCCAAATGGTGTGATGGTGAAAATATGTCCAATCTCTGTTCTCTAAAAGCTTCCTAGTCTACCCGGTCACCAGTATATTTTAGGCAATCCAATTCAGACCCTTCGTACTTACGGCAATATTAATAATAGTAAACCTATATTATAATAGATTTGTTTTACTTGGCGGATAATCAATTCCTTTAGCAGCTAGTTATTCGATACGTAATGGATATATATTCGTATGAAGCTACTATATTTCTACATTATGTTAATAACAAGTTTTCATTATCAACAACATATGTCGCTACATAATCTTCATAATTGATAGGCAATCACTATGGGGATATGGATATTTTTTCGCCAGTGAAGATAAAAACGACTATAGTGTAATATACTTCAATCTGTTCCATATTTCTCTCCATTCTTCTCTCTCTCTCTCTCTCTCTCTCTCTCTCTCTCTCTCTCCTCTCTCTCTCTCTCTCTCTCTCTCTCTCTCTCTCTCTCTCTCCTCTCTCTCTCTATGTATATATATATATATATATTTATATATATATATATGGTGAGAATAAGGTTGTAAGCCAATATTGTTTGTGTCCGGTCATTCCCTGATAAACACCTCGTCCAGGATCCCCCCCGAGCAACTGAACAAACACACTCCCGGCCAACCTGATCCTAAACTCCTATGTCACGCCCCACAATGTTACACCTCCACACCTTGGGTTTTTGAGGCAGCACTTTACCGGCGAATCATGGAGGGTCGGTGCAACAATTGGGTATTAAGGGGTGACTGGCCGTTTGTTTGATCTATTAATTCATTTATCCCCCTTCAAGATATATTTGTACATTTTTCGGTAGAAAAATGTCCCGGCCAAAGGCCGATTCCTCGTAAAATTGCAGGCTCGCTATCGCTCGCCAGGAAATAATCGACACCTAAATGGCACAAAAGGTCTTAAAATTGACAACAAAATGGGGCGAAAGGTGTTAAAATCGCCAAACTAATGGGCCGAAGGTCTTACAATCTCGAAACTAGTGGGGTTAAACATTAGGGAGAAAGGGGTCCAGAAAAACGGTCTGCCCTCCCTTAAGAGACTATGATTCCTCTAGTCTAGACTCTGATGCGGAGCCGGCTAGCGTTACTACACCTTGGTTTCAGCTGGCGCCATGTTGCATACCTCGCTCTCTTGGCTGGCTAAAGTTGTTTTTGCGTTCCTAGTTTGCCATCTGTTTTTTTATGCTATGTAATACTACCAAGTATAGCTTATTTTACCGGTGGCAAAAAGTTAATAAAATGTCTATTGATGTCGCTAGTTTATATTGAGGGGGATCTCTTTCCTGAGCGTTTTAGCTGACACTAGCGTCATTTTTTATCTTACCAGTTTGTATAGTTATGCTATGCTATGCATTATTAAACGGTATAAATCATGAAGCGAGCACATCCTCCTCACAAGAAAGGTTAGGAAGCTAATGACAAACGGTTTGAAGTAGCCTCCACGACGGTAAGGTAAGCGACATGGTGGTTGCAATAATCAAGAGATGGCTTAAACCTCCCCGTCGACATATCTATCGTGACGGGTGCTTGAGGGCGGACTGCATTGTTGACCAAGATGACTGTGGTGTAGGGCTGCATGATATGCACCAGGAGGAGGATGGTACTATACACTATATAAGCCTCACTACCTCACCCCTGGGACAACAGACGCTCAACAACAGTCATCTACTCTGCATCCACCATGAAGATTGTGAGTTTTGGCTTATAGAGGCTACTTGCTTTCATTCTTCTAGGGGGAAACTTCGTACATTTATACTTTACTTTAATATGGCAGCATTGGATTTTACAGATTATTTATTGTTAGCTTTTAAAGAATTCATAAAGTTTTAAGAGACACTTCATATACTGTATGTAGATTTAATTGTATAACCAATATTATGATTTTTGGTAATTATGTCTAGCAACGAGTTTTGAGAATGTGTGATCATAAACGTGTGAATGTCTGTCTGACAAGGATATTTCAAAAACATATAAACAAAGGTATATCGTATATGAATACCGCCATTTGCAATCCACGTATTAATATTAAACTCTTCAATACCCGCAAAATATTGTATTATTGGAATTTCATTAGTTCTCATTGAAAACTATCTACGTGCAGTAATGTTGATGATAATTGCATGCAACCCCTTTCAAGCTTAAGGGACAGGTAGTTGTTTTTTTGGGGGACCCCCTTCTCCCTCATGTTTAGCATAATAGTTTTGAGATTTTAAGACGTTCGTTCTATCAGTTTTGCGATTTTGAGACCTTTTGCACCATCTTTTTGACAATAATAAAACTGTTCGTGCCATTTAGGTGTCTTTTTTTCCTGGCGAGCGATAGCGAGCCTGTAATTTTAGAAGGAATTGGCCTTCGGCCGGGAAATTTTTCTACAGAATTTTTTTACAAAATTATCTTGAAAGGGGGTGTAGGGGGTGTTTTTTTGTTAAAGCTTGATGGGGGTCTAGCGACGAAACTCAAAAATACATTAATACAAAAATATATAGACCAAAAACCAAGCACTACCCCCTTAATTACCCCCATGCCGATAGCTTTATGCTCCACTTAGAGGCTCGTGCATATTTGGTAGAAACCTTTTGTAGCTTGTTGATCAGGTAGTCTTGTTTTGATTTTCTTAATATGTCGTCAATTGTTTTGTAATCCTTAAATTTCCCTCCCCCCCCCCAACCCCTAAGAAAATTACGCAAACAAATCTCACCCAAGCATAAACTAAAACAATTGATTATAGCCCATGTTAATAATGGTATTGTTTATGGTGAGCGTGGTTGATATATTCCTTATAAATTAATGTAATAACTAAATAATTTATTTCAACATAAATTTATCGTGTTTGCCATTTAATGTTGTTAGTTAATCTCAGCCCATCATCCCTTCTATATGTCGATTTATCATTAAGTGTTGTCAATTACTGTATAATTAATCCATAATCCCTTCTTCAGGTTGTGGCGATCCTGGCTGTGTTTATGGTGAGCCTGGCCGTGGTGTCCGCCATGCCAGGCCCCTACCCCCTGCCCTACCCCCTGGCCGGCCCTGACCCTGAGGCCTTCCCAGACCCTCACTGGGGGTATGGCGGCGGGGGCGGGGGTTGGGGGGGACATCGCCGCCATGGACACCACCACCATGGGCACTGGGGTTAAGGACCACAGCCAACCATCTCGACGTGATCACCCTTACCTCCTCAACGGAAAAGAACAAAAGAACGTCAATATATCACTTACACCACTACAACTTTTAAACGCAAAAACTACATAATCACACTGTAGATCACACACACACACACATTGTCACCTACACACACACACACACACACACACACACACACACACACACACACACACACATTGTTAACATATGATAAGATAAACGATGGACATCTTTTCAGTCACCATGGAAATCCAACACACGACTCACCTGATTATACAACACGATATAACATACACTGTTTTTCACACAGTGTACAATATGGCTTTTTACTTCCAATGAATGGCATTATAATCTGTTACGGCCCTGTACTTCTAAGCTATAGGAGTTGTGAGCGATTGGGACCTCACTTAACTCTGTTGTCCCTAACTTCGAATGTTTTCCAAAAAAGCAAAAACTAACTTCCGTAACCAAATAAATCCAGCATATTTCTCATCTGTGTTTGATTATCAGCTAAGCATTCTAATACTTCTTAGGCATTCTACTCATAACGAAGTATCGACAGATTGTATGATAGAAATAATGAATAAATTCGTGTTGTTATTTTTTTCAAATCCATGTCAACCATATGACTGAGATATTAGTTGTCGTTTTATCCATATGGTAATTGACTAGTTGTGAGTTTCCGGCTATAAGGAAGTTGGAGGTTTAAACATCGATATTTAGCAGAATTAACCCCTTCTGTACCGGCGACGTCTCTTTAACTTATTCTGGCTACTATTAGACGATTTCAATCAGTTTTTAAAGGGCCTCCAGCAAACTAACAGCCTTCGTACTATCTAACTTAAGACTTTTTACTACCACAGATCCTTCTTAAGCTGCATAAAATCGTCTAAATATAGCTAGAATAAGTTGAAATGACGTCACCGGTACAGAAGGGGTTAACAACTAAAATACCGTCGTATTAAAGTATAAATACATTAAGGGGGGTGACCTGTTTTGGTTCTGTCCTTTTCTATCTTTCTCTGGCTTGTATCCATTTGGCCCCATTCAGCCTACTGTTTTAAGACGTTTATCCCCATCCAGGTGTCAATTTTTGACTGGTGAGCGGTAGGGAGCCAGCATATTTTTTATTTTTGTTTGACAGCAGGCTAAATTTGTACATTTTTCGGTAGAAAAATGTCTCCGGCGAAGCCGGATTTCTTCATATAATGCTGGCTCGCTATCGCTCGCCAGGAAGAAATCGACACTTAGATGGGGATAAACGTCTTAAAATAATAGTTGGCTGAATGGGGCCGAATGGATACAAGCCAGAGAAAGAGAGAAAAGGACAGAAATAAAAAAAAGCAGGTCACCCCCCTTAAATCAAATTTAGCATCCTTCCCGTCCATCAGAAATATCGATTATATTTGCACTTCTTTTTCATATCGATTTTTATGGCTCCAACTTCCTGATAGCCTGAAATTCGCAAATGGTCAATGATCATTTATTAACTGCTCTGTGTCCTAAATTTCACAATGAGTAACATTAAGGAGAGTTTTTTTTAATCTGGACCCCCTTCTTCCTCATGTTTAGCCCCATTAGTTTGGTAATTTTAAGATCTTTCGCTCCATTTACTTGGCAATTTTAAGTCCCTTCGTGCCATTTACTGTAGGTGTTGATTTTTTCCTGGCGAGAGCCTGTAGTTTAGGAGGAACTGGTCTTCGGTTGGGATATTTTTCTACCGATAAATGCACAAATTTATCTTGAATGTGGTCTTGGGGTTATTTTTTAATTAAAGCTTGATGAAGGTCTACGGAGGAAAATATAAAAATTATTATATATTAAAATATCGAGAAAAAGAACAGACATCCAAATAGAGAATGAGAAAACAGTAGAAGAAGGACAAACTGAAATAAAGAAACCGAAGAAAACGACGGAAGAACGAAAGAGAAAACGAAAGGAAAGGAGGAAGACTAAAGAAGATCTCACATCAACCAGACACTCAACGCCTCACCAACCGACACGTGTGGCGACACCCAGGGACGCTCGAATCGCCACAATGACAACGGAATGTCCCCGACCCCAGGGAAGACGATTCACCCCAATACCAAAGCTACAACATCCCCACCTAGAGGAAAAATAGTAATTAGCCAAAAAGAGAAAGAATCCTATAAAACAACGGTTCTGATTTAGATATCCTTAAATATGTTTTTGTAATACCATGTTTGATCTACTAGAACAAGTCTTAGTGGATCACCAGATGTTAATATTAAGGTTAAATTACCTGCCAATGTAATGTTAAAGATTTACAATGTGATAAGACGATTGTCTTCACAATAAGAATATATACCTTATAACTCTACCATGTTTTGTTATGTTATTAAAGGGATAATAAAGGATAACCTATAACGTATTACTATTATAATATATTATGTCAAAACCCTGATTACATGATCCTGAATAATGAATAATGCATTTATATTATACTCCTTTATATAAATCCTGAGTATAATAGACTACTCTTGTAGATTAAATACCCTGAGGTGCATAGCAACCCTCACTTTTTATTTCATTTTATTTTAGTTCATATATATATATATATATATATATATATATATATATATATATATATTATGAAAGAAATGCCAATTAACACAACATAATTTAATATCATTATATTCTACAATCGTCCTTAACATCTAACCACTTACACAATGTAATGTGTAGGGTTTATAATTAATGAATGAATGCAACTGCCGGGAATCGAACTCGGGACCCACAAATAGGACGACAGTGCCCTACCACTGTACCATCAAGAAGGTTAAAGGTTTAGCACACACTCTTCGTACATATACCTTGTCGATATATAGGAACATGCACTGAGTGTTACACTAAACCCAACCTCACTATGATAGTCAAATGGAAGTACTGAAACATGTAGATATAGTATTATGAAATAAATGCCAATTACCATGACTTTATTTAATATCATTATATTCTACAAAATGTATGAGTATTCCCATATTCAAAATATGCTATATGGGGGCAGGGGTTAAAACATCCCAGTGGCACTCAAAACAAAGCAATTTGTGATCAGGTGAGATCATTCCCCTCCATTACTTGCTACCACTCCTACACATGTGACCCCCCCCCCTTCCCCCCTTCTCAATTAGCGAGTTTATTGCTCAATAGGTGTCCTTCTGAGAGTGAGGGTCCAAGTCTGAGGAGTGAGACAGTGAAGCACAAATGTGAAGCAGCTTCAGAGATGGGGCTGTTTGAGCTGTGAGTGGAGCTCTAAGTGCTTCACATGTTTCACTCCC
Organism: Paralithodes platypus; assembly: GCA_032716605.1. Taxonomy (NCBI): domain Eukaryota; kingdom Metazoa; phylum Arthropoda; class Malacostraca; order Decapoda; family Lithodidae; genus Paralithodes; species Paralithodes platypus. The sequence continues at coordinate 12,091,723 of CM064543.1, forward strand.
TAGACTGGAACAAGATCTCACAGGCTTCACAGTGTTGAAAAGTTGGATGTACAGGCTCTTAGCTTATGCCCGAGAGGGAGTAGTCGAAATATAGGAAAACAAAAATCCAGGTGTCGATTTCTTCCTGGCGAGCGATAGCAAGCCAGCATTGTATGGAGAAATCTGTCTTCGCCGGAGACATTTTTCTACCGAAAAAATGTTCAAATTTAACCTGCTGTCAAATAAAAAAATATATATATATTCTGGCTCGCCACTGCTCGCCAGGAAAAAAAACGACACCTTCCTTAATGGGGATAAACATCTTAAAACAGTAGACTGAATGAGGCCGAATGGATGCAACCCAGAGAGAGAGGGGGAGAGAGAGAAAAAAAACGAGGTGGGCTCCCTTAACTCATAAGCTGCACAGCTATGGTATTTGAAAGTGCCCGCCATGCGAAGGTATTTGATACATTTCTTACAAAAATCGTCACTTTACCATATATATAATTAATACTTATACATAAGTGCCTGTTTTACTTTTAATATGAACATATGAACATTGAAAAGCAATAAAACAAGTGGTAACAGCAATTGGCTGGTAAAAATCGTATATTTTAGCCCCACGGTCGTAATCTGACCTTGACAGGCGAGAGTACAAAGGAGTACAAAGGAAATCAAGCAACAACAGATCTAGTGACCCTTCTAGGTTGCTTGTCCTCCAAAACACTGAGGATCAAGTGTCCAAACAGTGGTTTAGAGTGGGTAAGGGAACATTGGAAAGGGAACTACTGCCCTGCCACTAACGTGGCAGGACTAGGAAGTTAGTAGGGGACAGATGGGTTAGTAACTGAGGGGAGGATAAAGTTATTCATTTACAAACGCAGTCAGTCGCGGGTTTGATGCGAGATATTTGTCTAGGCGGAATTTAAATGAATCAACGGTGCTGCAGTCTATAACGTCTCGGGGAAGCCCATTCCACAAGTTGACAACTCGATTGAAGAAGAAATTCTTAGATTCGTGCGAGTTAAAAGATTTACCAATAATTTTGCAACCGTTTCCCCGCGTGTAATTAGATTGGTCGATAGTGAAGTACTTACTACAGTTCATATTGTCGATGCCTTTGATGATTTTGAACACTTGAATTAAGTCGCCTCTTAATCTGCGCTGGGTTAAAGGAAATAGATTTAATTCTCTAAGACGCTCTTCGTATGGTTTGTTCTTTAGGCTAGGTATCATTTTGGTAACTCTACGTTGAACTCGTTCTAGCTTGTTTATATCTTTTTGGTAATAAGGGCACCAGGATTGAACGCAGTATTCCAGAAGAGGGCGGACTAAGGAATTGTAAAGGGTTAGGATAACTTCTTTGGATTTATGCTCAAATGACCTGCCTATAAAGCCAATTATTTTGTTTGCCTTCTTAACAACTTCTGAACATTGTTGACTCGGTTTTAGGTTACTCGATATTGTTACTCCCAGATCAGTTTCTCTGTTTACATTCTTAAGCTGAGTGCCATTCATCGAATAGTTTGCTTTCTCATTTAGGTATCCGACATGTAGTACTTTACATTTATCCGCATTGAAACTCATTTGCCAAATTTGGGCCCAACATGACAATTTATCTAGATTGTGTTGCATATCGTCAACTTGTTCTTTTGAGAGTACGCTATTTGCAATTTTTGTATCGTCAGCAAATTTTGAGATTGTGCAGGTGAGACCCTCATCTATGTCGTTGATGTAAATTAGAAAGAGAATTGGTCCTAGTACCGATCCCTGGGGTACCCCGCTACTTACATTGGTCCATTTAGATGCCTTACCGTTTATGACTACCCTTTGCTTTCTGTTGCTGAGCCAATTTTCTATCCATTTCAACACACCGTCTTGTATTCCATGCGCTTTTAGTTTTAGCAGTAAACGTTTGTGGGGAACTTTGTCAAAGGCCTTTTGAAAATCAAGGTATATAATATCTACAGCTTTACTCTCATCGTAGAGGTCGAGGATATCGTGGAAGAAGTCTAAGAGGTTTGTTAAACAGGAACGTTTTTTACGAAAGCCGTGTTGAGTATCTTTAAGTATGTTATTTTCCTCCAAGTGATTTACGAGTCTGTCTCGTATGACCGTTTCTAGCATTTTACATACAACTGAGGTTAAGCTAATTGGACGATAGTTACTGGGTAGGGATTTGCTGCCTTTTTTGAATATCGGTGTTACGTTGGCTAGCTTCCACTGATCAGGCATAGTTCCAGACTGCAAGGATTTATTGAATAGTAATGTCAGTGGTTTGGAGAGCTCATTCTTAGCTTCCTTTAGAACTCTAGGCGAGATTGTATCAGGTCCTGGCGTTTTATTTACCTTGAGTTTATCTAAACAATTCAATACTTCTCTCTCTGTAACGGTGATATTGCTTAGAACATCTGAATTATCAATCTGAATCGGCGATGGTGTAGGGATATCACTGAGGTCTTCTGTTGTAAAAACTGATGCAAAGAAGGTATTGAGGGCATTACTCATTTGTACTTCGTCTTTGGTGTATTCTCCTTTTTCATCGACTAACGGTCCAACAGTTGAAGTAACTACTTTTTTCTTTCTGATATAACTATAGAATTCTTTCGGGTTTGTTTTACTTTGATTCGCAATATGTAACTCTAAGGTCTTTTTACTTTGCTTAATTAACTTTTTGGCTTTGCGTCGTAGCTCTACAAATTTCACCCGTTCTTCGTCATTTTGTGAGGATTTTAATCTATCATTAGCAAATTTTTTAGCAAGCAGGCAGTTTGAAATATCTTTATTCCACCATTTGGGCTTATTATTATGGCCTGGACGCCGTATTTTCGATGGTATGCAGTCTTGCACTGCTTTTAGGTAAGTGGTTTCGAATAACTTCCAAGATGTATTTATGTCGTTATTGTTAATTAAAAAGCTCCAGTCAGTTTCTTTAAACATAGCTCTAAGTTTATGGAAGTTTGCTTTCTTGAAATTAGGGACTTTTTCGATGCTACTATTTGGTTCGTTACTAGTAAACTTTAAAGTGAAAGTTATCGTACGATGGTCGCTGTTACTGAATTCATCACCAACATTCAAATTCTCTATCAATTCTTCTTTTGTTGCAAGTACAATGTCAAGAACGTTATTACCACGGGTCGGCATTCGAACAAATTGATAAAGCGAACTCTCTTGCAAGTTCGTATACAAGTCATGTCCGGAGTGTGAAGTAAGAGTATCGCCCCACTTGGTCACAGGTAAATTAAAGTCGCCAAAAATTACGGTATCTTGTGAGTTACTTACATCTGCAATTTGTTCGTAAATTTCTCGGTCAGTTTGCACTGATTTCGAGAGAAACACCTTCCCTCTCTTGTGTCTGGCATGGTACTAAGAGACAAGGAGAGCTCTCAGACTGGCTTAGAGGGTCGGAGATACACTCCTCCATCCTCCCCCTCTCTCCCACACGTCCTCGCACGAAAATACTTGATAAATATCGTGAATAATAGGGAAAATACAAGATAATTGAGAAGGGGGGGGACACATGTGTAGGAGTGGTAGCAAGTAATGGAGGGGAATTATCTCACCTGATCACAAATTGCTTTGTTTTGAGTGCCACTTGGGTGTTTTAACCCCTGTCCAACCGGGATGTTTGTAACTTCTACTACCTGGCAGGCGGGCAAATTTACCCTAAACGAGCTTCATTCCATGCTCTTTTTCATGCATAAAAAAGAGCCAGAGCGTAATACAATTATGTATCCGAGAAAGGGCGATAATAGAGCTTTCCAATGACACCTGAATCATCCTTTTACGACCACGGGTTATCCTGTAGCAATCGCACAACACGAAGTGAAAAACCCTAAAATACGGTAATTTCCCAAGTTTTTTCCTGGTTTCGCGAGGCCATGGGTGTGGAATGGTGCGGAGGTAGTGACAGTTGCGGCACTGGGTCCGTGCCGAGCGGTCAGAGCCCGCCTATCGTCCTCCCAACGCGTGGACTCTCTCTCAGAGCCGATAATGTGCTCAACATCACTTGCAACATATGTCGGGCACTGCAGGGGTGACCATGATTCTCTCACTCGACATATGTCGGGCCCCGCAGCTTGAGTGTTAAAAGTTTTTTTTTAGGCCTTGGATCATAGAGTCTGGCCGCATTCGCCCAGTAGAACCTCTTAAGAGTCTGGCCGTAGTCCCTGGGTTAAGCCACATGACTCAAACACAAGATCCACCTGTGTGAGCTTACTCATTATTGACATGCTTGCTCAAATTATCTTATACTGTGCACCACCAGTCAGCTTGTCCGTCGTCCGTCATCAGTCATCGTCTGTCGTCGTCCGTCGTCCGTCTGTCTTTCCAGAAACTCCTCCTAGACCGTTTGATGGATTGTCACCAAATTTCTCAGGTATATCCATTTGGTCAATGCGATGGTCAGTCTAAAGGAAATTTTCCATTTAACTTATAGGTTAAGGTCAAAGGTCAAGGTTAAAAATCAGGTCAATATTTTATACTTTTTAGTTTCTACTCAAATGTCTTCATTTTCACTATGCAAGTTACTGGTAACCTTGATATCTTATTGACCAAATTTCATATAAATATTCCAAAGGGTTAGGTCAAAGGTCAAGGTCAAATGTCAAAATAAGTTTTGTACTAGTATTTCTTACACTAACTGTTAAATTTTCACTAGGCTTACCATGTATATTCGGAATACCTAGGTCAAAGTCATACAATAAACTATATTATTCCATATGAAAGGTCAAGGTAACAGGTCAAGGTCAAATAAAAGGTCAAAATACTATATTCTTTACTTTTCATACAAACTTCACACAATTTGGTGAGTTAGTTGCACTTTAAATGAAAAGGAAAATAATAAATGCTGACCCACATATCATAAAGGTTGAAATAAAGGTCAAAGGTCAAGGTCAACTATTCTATTAATATATATGAAACTAACTGATGGGTTTTAATTAAATTAGGCATGCTTATTTGATTTTCCTGGGTAATATTAATACAAAAAAAATGTACTCTTACATAATGGGCAAGGTCACAGGTCAAGGTCAAAGGTCAACTTTTACTATTTATTTTTAGTTTTTAATTAAATATCTTCATTTTCACTATGCAAGTTACTGGTAACCTTGATATCATATTGCCCAAATTTTAGATAAATATTGTAAAGGGTAAGGTCAAGGTCAAGGTCAAAGGTCAAAATAAGTTTTGTACTACAGTAGTATGTCTTATACTAACTTAGATTCTCACTAGGCTTACCATGTATATTCGGAATACCTAGGCCAAAGAAATACAAAAACTATACAATTCCATACGAAAGGTCAAGGTCACAGGTCAATGTCAAATATATGGCCAATATGCTATTTTCTTTACTTTTCATGCAAACTCCACAGAAGTTGGTGAAATAGTGGCACTTTAAATGAAAAGGAAAATAATACATTTTGACTCATATCGTAAAGGTCAAGGGTCAAATGTCAGGTCATACTATTCTATTAATATATATGAAACTAACTGATGGGTTTTAATGAAATTGGGCATGCTTATTTGATTTTCATGGTCAATGTCAATGCAAACAAAAAGGTCAAAGGTCAACTTTATTATTAATTAAAACAGATTACTCAAATTTTTGGAAAACTGGCTGTATTAGTTGTTTATTACTTAAATAACATATCAATAAAATTTCATATAAATATTATAATAGTTAAGGTCAAAGGTCCAGGTCAAAACAAGAGTGTATGTCATTTTCCCTAAGCTCCTCCTAAACTGTTTAATGTATTGTCACCAAATTGTACAGGCAAATGCAGTTGGTCAATGCAACGACCATCCAAATATATATATTTTATTCTTAGTCAAAGGTCAAAGCTCAAGGTCACAGTATATGATCACTATTTGTAATATATAAGCTTATATATGAATTACACCATATTCATAATGCTAGTTAATACGAAAATTGGTGTTAACTAAATAAAGCATCGATAAGATTTTTTAAGGTCGAAAGTCAAGGTTACAGGTCAAAATATGATTTTTACTAGTATTTACAACTTAATGTAAGATTCTCACTAGGCCAAGGTCATACAAGAATAAACATAATTCCATTTGATAGGTCAAATCAATGTAAGCCAAATATAAAATCCTACATAAAAGTCAAGGCCATAGGTCAAAGTCAAAAGTCAACCTTCATAAAAAAACACTCAAATTGTAATAAGCTGACTGTTAGTTGCATTCGACATAAATAACATATATATATATATATATTTCATATAAATATTCTCATACTTAAAGTCAAAGGTCAAGGTCAAAGATCAAAAGAAGAGTGTTAATAATTGTTCCCAAACTTTTCCTAGACTGTTTAACCCTTTCCGTACTGGTGACGTCTTTTTGTTATCATATTCTAGCTATAATTAGATGATTTTGTAGAGCTGAAGAAGGATCTGTGGTGGAAAAAAGGTTAATTGGGATAGTTGAAAGCCTGCTAGTTTGGCTGAGTAAAATCTTCTATTATTATCCAGTATAAAATGAAAAAGACAGAACTGGTACTGAACGGGTTAATGTATCGTCACCAAATTGTGTAGGCAAATTCAGTTGGTCAATGCGACGATTGTCGCCCCCCGTCGGGGGCGAGTTGTTTTTGGGGCGAATCCTCCAGTATTCTTGGTAATATTATTTGTGATGATGGTGATAGTAGTAGTGATGATGGCGATAGTACTGATGATGACAGTAGCAGAGATGGTAGTAACAGCAGGGATGATGGTGATAATAGTAGTGATGATGGTGATCCCCGAAGTGATAATGATGACAGTAGTGATGATCATGGTAGTAACGATGGTGACAGTAGTAGTGATGATGATGCCAGTACTAGTAGTAGTGATGATGGTGATAGTACTAGTAGTAGTGATGATGGGTATAGTAGTAATGATGATGGTGACAGTAGTAATGATTATTGTAAGATGATGGTGATAATAGTAGTGATGATGGTGATAGTTGCAGTGATAATGATGACAGTAGTGATAATGTTAATGACGATGGTGATGGTGACTGCTTTAGTGAAGATAGTGACAGCTGTAATGATGATGGTGACAGTTGTAGTGATGATAGCAGTAGTGATGATGGTGAGTATAATAGTTATAATGGTGGTAATAGTAGTGATGATTGTAACCTATCGCAGAGTTGTGTATGCCGTTTTGATTTTGGGAAAAGCGGCACTTCTTCTTTATTTATAGCTTTAGTTCATCTCATATGGACAATCAAGATCCAATTTTGACTTTCACTTACAAACTAGAGGTTATTTGGAATACAAAAAATTTAGTTTCTTTTTTCTGTCCTATTAGATGAAGTAGGTACAATACAAATATTTTATTATAGAACTGTTTCTTATTAATACTGAGTACTGTGCACCTTACCTTTCCTCGGTAACTGTGTGGTAGGACAAGAAACAGTTATGGGAGTCGGACAGGTGACCTGACACATCATACACATCCAACGTGACCGATGAACCTCCCCCTTCCGGGAGCAGTTCTTGCAGGTTTGACGGTTGGGGATTAATGTGGGCAGGTGCATGCAGTTGTTGTTCTGCCATTGCTCTAAGAGTTGGTTGTGATGCTCTCTGCCCTCTTGAAATTGAAACCATGACTGCCTGGTAACCCTGATGACATGATCTGATACCTGGCAAATTTGGAGATGTCGAGTTTAAGATTTTGAGGAGCATGGGCTTGTCACCCAATGCCTTTCAGTCTCTCTTATAGAGGAGCCAGGCATTGCATAAGCTGAGATCCAACGCATAACCAAACAGTGTGATATACCACCTTCCTGCCCTCATCAGTGCTCTGTAGAGATGGGTCAGCATATCACATTTGTCAATACCTCCCACATTCCTGTTGTATTTCTTGATGCCATTGGAACAGAGAACTTCTACCTTTTTCTTGGCTTACTTTTCGTACCTCAAAACAGTCTTTAATGACTCCAATTATTCATCTGAAGAAAGGGCTGTGACAATCTTGTCCTTCCAACTTAGAGCAATTCCTTAAGTAGAACAGTGATAATTTGTCCCTTTTGGTACAGCTTTCTTTTTCATGTCCTTGGCAGACATTAGCACTGGATTCCCTATCCTGTTGACTCTTGTTGTGCCGACATAATTATCTGTAACCATCGTGTTCCTTGAGGTAAGCAATCAAGCCAATACTGGTGAAGAAGGTATCTGTATAGATAGCGGACTACTTTGGGTTCTTCAAAGTTTTCACTAGAGTGATGACAGTCTTGCTGCTGACCAACATATCAGATTCCTCTTTGAACACTCAAGGCAGTTGGGTGACATGCGAAGGTCTGCTACCCCTGGTACATCAGGATATCATGGATGAAGCCATCAAAAGCTTGCCTGACAGAACAGCTTGAACCCCCACTTACCAGGCTTTGTTTGAATGTAGTCTACTGGTGTAATATTTTGTTGTAATATATACTCTCAGTGTGTCTGCCTGTAGGTTATGTGTGTCTGTTTGTACAATATATCTAGAATGAATGGATAGATTGCGACACAATTTGTTCAGTTCCTTTATTGTGTACTTGAAAGTGAAAAAAAAAAAAAAATTAACTTAAACACTGTTGATGCCCCGGGCACCCGTTCCCCATTTCTTGGACCACACAAGCAAAAACTGCACGCATGCTGGATGTATGTGGCAGTGTTAGCACCGCCCAGGGTTTGCATTCCCTTTCAGATGCGTATTATCAGATTAGGAAGGATCTGTAGAAGATAAAGGGTTATTTTGACATATTTTAACCGCTTTCATTTCTATATATAGCCTAATTAAATTTAGTAATAATCGTGTTCGGCAATTAAAGCAACTCTGGTTTTCCACCTCTCCTCCCCAACCAACCTAACCTTCCCATATCATCCACTCCCCCCCCCTAAAACCCGTCCACCTCTCCTCCCTAACCCACCTAACTTTCCCATACCATCCACATCCTCAACTCAACACACCACACCCCATCCTAATCCATTCCAACCCCCATCTCCTGCTCCCCAATCCCCACCCCCACCTCACCCATCCCAACCTCCAGCCCCTCCCTCACCCCCACCCTCACCCCCACCCCATCCTCGTGCAGCAGCACCCAACATACATCGTGCACATAACATTAACATTCTCCAATTGAACATAGATGGCATTAACACAAAGAAACAAGAACTCTCACACTTCATCAAACAACACAACATACACATTGCCATCTTACAAGAAACAAAACTCCGCACATCACAAAAAACACCCACATTTCATAATTTCACCACCATCAGACAAGACCGGGCTGTCGGCGGGGGCGGTGGACTCATCACCCTGGTACACAATGAAATATCATACATAGTAACCAGTGTACAAACCAAATCCCTCCTCCCCCCAAATGATAACACAACAGAAATACAATCAATTAAAATACGCACTGGCAACAAATCCAACATAACCATCATAAACACATACATCCCTCCCCAAACATCCCCTACAGTACCAAATGAATACAGACCACACTTACAACACATCACAAACACCCCACACATCATCCTGGGTGGTGACTTCAACGCCAAGACGTCGGCCTGGTTTGTCGACAACCCCGACACAGACAGAGGGCTGGTACTACAAAACCAAACAGATAACCTCATCATCCTTAACGACATCCATCAACATACCCATATTCCTCACCAAGCCCTCTATAACCCATCATCTCCAGACATCACCTTTTGCTCCCCAGAACTCGCCCCCACAACATCCTGGAGGGTGGTCAGAACCTTAGGCTCTGACCACCTCCCGATCATTATCACCACCAAAACCAGACTCACCCCAGCTAGCCACAAACACACATACACCAATTATAAAAGAGCTAACTGGGAACCATTTACAAATGAGACAGAACAACACTTCACAACTCTAAACAGTACACCCATCACTAACATCAACAATGCTGTACACATACTCAATAAAACTATCCAAAACGCTGACAAGAAACACATTCCAAGAGGTAACAGAAAAAGACACAACCCCAACTTCACACCAGAAATTCAAAACCTCATCAGACAACGCGACACACTGAAACACTCCCCAGCACCCCACACACAAGACATCACACAACAAATTCAAGCACTCAACACCCAAACTAACAACAAAATACAAGAACAACAAAAACTAAATTGGAATAACTTCCTACAAACACTTGATCACAAAACAAACCCCAAAAACTCTACAAAACACTAAACAGCATCACACTTTCCAACAGCAACACAACACAATCACATGCTGCAATCACAACAACAGACTCTACTCCTTCATGTAAACAACAAGCAAACACTCTCATCAATCACTTCTCACATGTCACCCACCTAAAACCTCACAAAGACGACCGACGTGTCATCCGACGTAAGAGACAATTCCCCACAGACCCTGACTATACACCCTTCACCAATCACCAGACAAAGCATATCATCAACAATCTCAAGCACTCACCCGCCTGTGGCCTAGACAACATAAGCAACATACACCTCAGACACCTGGGACCACAAGGCATACAAACACTCACTAACATATCAAACTACAGCTATTCACACAACACAATACCAGACATTTGGAAGCATGGTATCATCATCACATTCCCCAAACCCAACAAAGACCCCACACTACCCTCCTCGCACCGCCCCATCACACTCCTTTGCTCCCCCTCCAAAGTCATGGAACGCCTAGAGTATTACAACTAATTACACCCGACCTACCCCTAGCTCCAACACAACATGGCTTTAGGCCACTGCACTCCACAAACACTCTTCTCACAGACCTTACACAAAGAGCTTTTGACGGCATCAACTCAGCTAGACCACCACACAGATCACTATTAGCCACACTCGACATTAGTAAAGCCTTCGATGCCATCCCCCGCCACAACCTAACAAACAAAATCTACAATACAAACATGCACAACAACACAAAAAGGTGGCTGGCCAACTTCCTAGCAGGCAGATGTGCACACGTATCTTTTGCCGGTCAGTCATCTAAAATCAGAAACTTTCCAAACGGAGTCCCACAGGGATCCGTCCTATCGCCCGCACTCTTCAATCTGTACATGCACGATATAACTACACCCAATACTCCCCAAATAAACTTAGCCTCCTATGCAGATGACATAACACTCACATGCACACACCATGACCCAAGAAGAGCAACAGATCTCCTTCAACCCTATCTCAACACACTACATGGCTGGTGCACTACAAACAGACTGAATCTAGCCCCAGCCAAATCCACCGCAACCCTGCTCACAAGCTGGACAGGTGAACACGAATACATCCCTCAACTCACCATAAACAACACACCCCTAACACATACACACACACCCAAAATCCTAGGAGTAACATATGATACTCATATGACATTCAAACAGCACACCACAAACATTAAAAAGAAACTGACACTCAGACTTAACGCCCTCAGGTCACTTGCTCACACAAAATTTGGACACAACAAAGAAACTACCACCACAGTATATAAACAATACATAAGATCAGTAATGGAATACGCAAGCCCAGCCTGGGCTTCTAACCTAGCTGAAACACATCATAAGACCTTACAGACTATCCAAAACAAAGCCCTGAAGATCATTACAGGCTGCACAGCTACTGCACCCACAGATCATCTACATCAAGAAACCAAAATCCTCAAAGTCAAAGACCATCTGGACATGAGAGGCACTCAATTCCTGGCAGCAGCCTCCACGAACCAAGACCACCCACTAAACTACATGGCAACACACCCACAGACACCAAGAAATATCAAAACAACACCCAGCACACGGTATCACACACAGTTATTGTCCTCTCTCCCTCCCTGCCCACCCCGAACCAACTTCCAGAAGCACATCCATACTCATATCTCTCGCCAATCCATCCACTCACTCACAGACAACACGCAGCTGCATGCACGACCTCCCGAAATCCATCCTTCCGAATCCTCCCTCCCTCGCGAGGACAGAGTCCACCTGGCCAGGCTGAGATGCGGACACCATCCAGCTCTCCTGAGCTATCAGAAGAGACTGGATGACTCCGTTGTCGACGCCTGCCCGGGATGTAACACAGCACCCCATACCATTAAACACATCATAGAAGACTGCATTTCACACAACCACTTACGCCAACAACACAACCTACACTCAATGAGAGCTCTGTGGGAAAGCCCGATCGTGGCCATGGCCTTCCTCAGGGACTCGGGGCTGTTCGGCCAGGCAGCTTAGGGAACAACAACAACAACAACAACAACTCTGGTTTTGCATGCTCTGAATTAAACTTGTATGGGATTTCGCTATACTGTACATACATAATACATACAAAATCCCTCGCCTATAATAATCTACCTGTGTTTTTGGTGTATTGCTACTCTTATTGGACAATTGTATACAGTTTAAAAAGGAACTGTGCCTACAGGTCCTTTCTAAACTGTATTAGATAATAACATAAAATTGTATAAATCCCTTTGAATACTAGCCTAGGTGTTTTTACTACGCTAACTAAAATCGTCTACTGTTAGCCAGAATCAAAATTTAAATGAGGCCACAATATTGAAGTGGATAAACTGTTCAGACTTCCTGTCAAAGTTCCCGGTAGCCGGGGACGAGTTCGGCAATACTCCCGCAAACATCGGGGCAGGGAGGGTCTCGGAACTACCCCACAAACACACGTCACAAACTATTTATAGTTCCTCATTAAAACAAAGTCTATGGTTCTGAAATATAATTTCCTTGATGTGAACGGTGAGCTAGGTAGCAGCTAATCCACCTATGACGAGATATTTATTTACTCACATAATTATCAGGGCGTATTAGAGCCCTTAATAATCTCCGTTTGCTGTTTATTATCTTATATATAACTACTAATAATTATAATAGTTACTGAGGGTCCCTTGATCTGTCCACAACTCATGTTACATTGCTTTCTTTATATTCCTGGTGGCATCTCACTATCCAGTGTGAGATCCCAATCAAAGGTCAAAGTCCCGTTTTAGGGTTTGGAGTATGGTACCTATCCCCTTTAGGAGATATGTATAGAGTGATTAGTTGGATAAAAAATACCACACTGATGAAGAGAGAGGAGGAGGGAGGTGTGCTTAAATATACGTTGCCCAAAAATCCGTTTCCTGTTTTTTAAACTGTTTGTTACTTCAGATAACACTGTATGATGCTAATCTGACAGATTGATTATTTTGAAACTAGACTAATATGATGACAATTATTAATCATAGAACACCATTTTTGTATATATATATATATATATATATATATATATATGTTGGTAAAGCCAGGTAATAAATTTTCTTTAATACATACAAGGTTGAAAGAAATGGCAATTTCTGCGTTGGAAATTTTATTATTCAAAGTTTCCAGGTCTCTGATGAGTTTTCGCTGGGTGGCAGGAAGTAGATGAAGGAGATGAGCAAAATTCATGGTGGCACAGGGTTACATTAAAGTACATGAAGATACAGGATATACGACGCGTTTCACTGGACAACCAGCATTATCAAGTAAGGAAGGAATGATATAAAAGGTAAACAGGAAGGGTATATATAGAGGGTGGAGGATCAGAGGAGGCGGAAAACAGGGGGCAAAAGTCTGCTATTGGTGGAAGGGTAAACTAGGAGAGAGAAAGGGGGTAACCGCTTCACGCATGCGCACTGGATGCGGGATGGTGGTCAGTAGGGGGGTCGAAGCTGATTGGCTGCGTGTCGAGGGGCGTGGCCTAAGTTGTGTGGCGCCTGCAGAAGACGAAGCTGAAGGAGGTAGCGCGGGGGGCTGCGTCAAGGGCACCGGGGGGCGAGGAGGGGTGTTAGGTCCTGTAGGGTAGTGCCTTTTGGCAGAAGGAAGGATCTGAAGGTCCAGAGTTTGGTTGTTGATGTTGGGATGTAAGGCTTGGATATATAAAGCTTCGAGTATAGGTAATCTCCTTGGGTCACTTTCTTTATCGAGTATGGTGGTGTGTTTCTCTAACTCGTTGCGTGTGAGGTGAGGGTGGTTAGGGGTGAGATAGTGGTCTTTGATGGCTCCAGCCTGAAGGTGAAGAGTTAACCGACGTGAAAGACGAGTCTGCGTCATACCAATATAGGAATGAGGTCCACAGTCCTCATAATTACAGGTATGTTGGTAAATGACGTGATCGTCGGTCATCGGGCTCTTTATCTTGGTGGAGGCTGGTTTGTTGCGGAGAACGAGGTTGGAGGTCTTGGGGGATTTGTAATAAATTATTAATTTGATTTTGTTTTCCGGGTTGGTTGGGTGGACATGCTTGGAGATTATTTCTTTTAAGACGGCCTCGTCATTTTTGTGTTCAGAGGACATGTAATTGCGGTAGAAGATCTTAATTTCATTGGGGGGGTCAATGTTGGGAGGGCTTTGGGTGTACCATTTTTCAAGATGGTGGTTGATGGTGCTGGAGATGTCGGAGTTGGAGTATCCGTTATTTACTAAAACTTGGGATAGTCTTTCTAGTTCCTGGTGGGTGTCGGCCCAGGTAAGAGCAGTGCGTGAGGGCTCTCCTAACATAGGCGGAGATGGAGGATAGAAGATAACGGCGGGGGCATTCACTATCGCTGTTGAGGCATTGTCCTGTGTTAGTTGGTTTAATGTAGACGGTGGTTTTGAACCCATGGTCGTTCAGAGCTACGAGGATGTCGAGGAAGGGGAGTTGTCCATTGTTAGATTTTTCAAAGGTGAAGTTAAGTCCGGAGGAGGTCATGAAGCGACGCTGGAGTTCCTGTAGTTCGTGGAGGTCCTTGATTTGCACGAAGATGTCATCCACGTATCTACAGTAGACGGCGGGTCGTTGGGCAGCTAGGAGCTCTTCCTCGATGGTACCCATGAAAAAGTTCGCAAAAAGAACTCCTAGGGGGCTGCCCATCGCCACACCGTCTATCTGCTTGTACATGTTGCCCCGGGGGCAAAGGAAGGGGGCCTCCTTGGTACATAGCTCCAGTAGTGTTTTCAGGGCCTTCTCCGGGATGTCCAGTGTAGGTGTATCAGGGCAATGATAAATTCGACGTAGAATCATGTCAATGGTCCTATCCACTGGCACGTTGGTGAACAGGCTTTCTACGTCGAGAGAGGCGATAGTGTGGTTGTTGTTACGGGGGGCGTCTCGTAAAATTTCCAAGAAATCGTGGGCTGAGTTAAGGTTGAATTGGCTGGGCACGTAGGGGGTGAGGAGGTTGTTCAGGGCCTTGGCGATCTGGTAGGTGGCAGTGGGGATCTGGGAGATGATGGGGCGGAGGGGGTTCCCAGGTTTGTGTGTTTTGATGGTTCCGTACGCATAACCAGGGGTGTATTCTCCGACGAGTTTTTTAAGGTGGATCCCTCCTTGTTTGGCGTTGATGTAATTAACGTTTATGGCTATGTAGCCTGCACAGATAGTCAACCAAGTAAACATGCTGCTCTTTCACCTTACGGGACTACAGTAGTTGATAATTGAATACATTGGGGGGCCTCAGGACTACAGTAGTTGATAATTGGATACATTGGGGGGCCTCAGGACTACAGTAGTTGATAATTGGATACATTGGGGGGCCTCAGGACTACAGTAGTTGATAATTGGATACATTTGGGGCCTCAGGACTACAGTAGTTGATAATTTGGATACATTGGGGGGCTTCAGGAAAGTAAAAGGAAATAGCCCATTATTACTGTGGCCTACTTAATGATGACAGACACTCTCCCAAGCCATAATAAGTATACTACCTTTTGAATATTCGAATATTTACATACCAACTCTGAAGCACTCGAGATGCTATTTAAGGCTGTAGTATATTGTTTGGGTTCTTTATAGATAGAAAGTTGTAGATTAAAAACTGACAAAATGGTAATAAAAGCAGCAGTGGAGTATAATAATAAGGGCCCATCCTCAAATGATGTTATTCTTACCATAATATAAGATTGTATATATTTTATTATGGCTCATGATCGTACCATATCTCAGCAAACTTCCAACCTCGCTTTACTGAAGGGTCTCAAGCACACCGTCTCGGCGCCATTAACCACTTCGGCGCCTGAGAGGAAAAAAAAAAAAAAAAAGAGGAGGTCCAATAAAAACACCTTCGAGTAAATATTAAGCGAGATCTTATTTCTTTTTCAATCAAGTACACAGTCAAACTGACCTTGGCCTTGGTGTGCTCCTCAGGTGAATGGTCGGGCTGGAAAAGGAAGAAAATACCGAAGACTCTTAAACTTAGTTGATTTAAATAATTGAATTAGCATGTGCCTTGTTTATCTTTTGACACACATACCTTTAGATTACATGATCTCTCTTATATGCAATGTTAAATACAATACTTGATAACTATATTATTTTGTTACAGTACCTATATATAGAGTTCTTCACTTTTGGCAATAATTTAATGACCCCCTAGCAGGATCAAAGCATGGACACTCGTTCTGACTGTCAGTGGTTCGAGTCCGGCTGGGAGTATTAAAAAATAAAATAAAATACCGGTATATATAGTATATGGTCAGATAGAAAGATTTCTATATGTAAGCACGTGTAATTGTGTGATTAAAAATATGTTAGTCATCCCCGATATTATTATTATTATTATTATTATTATTAGTAGTAGTAGTAGTAGTAGTAGTATTAGACACTAAATGTGAACCCCACTGAAGAGCCTTCGACAGACTATATGCCCGGGCCTAAAGGGTCTCAGGGGGGGGAGCACAAACAGTCAAGAAGATATGAATGTATGTATGTATGTATATACTCAGGCACATACCCCATTGCTGGGGGTGGCCGACACGAGACAGAGCTCAAACAGAAACAAAATTTAAAGTTCCTATTCTCAGAGTCCGGGACCACTTTCGCGTTCCCTCGCCCGTTTCTCTGTCTTGTCGAGTAGGAGAATTATACAAGGGGATGAGGATTCCTAGCACTCTGCCCCATGATATGATTAGCTAATTTAAAAGGCATTAACTATATCTAAATATCTGAGAGCTTTCCTCATTCACTATATCATTGGGGAGAGTATTCCAGAATTTTGTAACTGAAGGGATAAAACACTTAGAATATCGTGATGTATTACAATGAACATTAGCAAGAGCCTGATTATTTAATTATAAGAAATATCTGGTCAACCGAATAGGCCTAAAAGATGGTGGAAGCTTAGCATGTAGTGGATGGTCAGCATCATTAACCCGGGAACGGCGAGAACACTCTTAAGAGGTTTTACTGGGCGACGGTGAGAAAGCTCTTAAGAGGTAAGGCCTAAAAAAACACTTTTAGAAGGCAGTAGTACTTAAGGCTAGTACTTAAGTACTAGTAGGCAGTAGTACTTAAAAAAAAAAAAAAAAAATCCCTCCATACCTCATATCACTCCTCCACATCCCCTCCTTCCCCCCTTTCCCCCCCCCCACCCCCTTCAATTATCACCCATTTTCCCTGTTATTCCCTTATTCATTGGTATATTTTTGTGTAAGCATCTCCAAACCGATCCTAGGCTGTGGTCATGTGTGTGTTACGTAAGGTGTAAGGTAGAGACCGGGAGAGTGTGAGGGAGTAGCTCAGTACTGCTTCAACCCTCAAGAGAAGAGGGTGTGAGGCCGGCTGGCTCACACTTGATGAATGAACCGCTCGCTATCAATTCGCGATATTGACCATCCGAATTATATTCCCACTTGTTTATTGTTGTAACAGGTTACTATCTTCATATTAACCCTAGTCTAGCGGGGGGTCTGTGGCCGTTTTGGGCCTTTTCAGGCCAATCTGACTGCTATACCAACCATCAGCATGAAAGGAACTGTATTGTGCCGAAAACTAGGTGGAAATCGCTACACAATGACACCACATACAGCTACGTAGCACTCGTGGAGCACTGACAGTGTTACCTCAAAGATGGAAGTTTAGCGGATTTTGCTACATTGTTCACTTTTAGCGAACTATTGGTCACACTGTCATCCTCCCGTGCGGTGGGGGAACTGGAGTTAGTGTGGGCCGGGAGGCCACAGATGTCGGACGTATGGTTCATTACTGTTCCACCCATTTTCACTCGATTTTCACCCATTTTTCACCCGTTTTTTGCCAGTTTCTTTAACTCGACTTATGTTGCGCGCCGCTCTTTAAGGGTTAAAGGTAAAATAGGCGCATATGAATAAGTAATAACGATATTTATCGTAAAAGGACGATTATAGGCAGGAATAGAGCTTAATATTGCCGCCCAGAACTGTGGTGTTCACTACACCCTGCGCGCGCGCGCCGGGTTAAATATCTTATGAAATAGAGTCAAGGACCCAACAAGGCGACGATGTTCAAGATTCACATTTAGATCTGGCAACAGAAACCTGATCTGATTAAAGGCAGGATCCAGGAGCCGCAATATATTGGACTCAGCAGCAGAGAGCCAGACAGGAGAGCAGTACTACGATCCAGGAGCCGCAATATATTGGACTCAGCAGCAGAGTCCCACACAGGAGAGCAGTACTCAAAGAAGGCCAAAATAAAAGAATAAAAGCAGTTCCGAGCAATAACATCACTTGAATAAATGTTACTACATTAATTTTACGTAAAAGACCAACTTTCTGGGCTATAGACGAAGCAACTGAACGCAAATGTGACTCAAAAGTAAATTTTGCATCCAGGATTACACCTAGTGACCTAAGTATAGTACACTGTTTGATTACAGAATAATTTATGACAATGTCTGGATGCAAAGGAAGAGGCGTCCTAGATCTACTAATTATACGGTTATGTGTTTTTGCTGGGTTCAGCCTCATACCCCAAAGATCACACCAACTAATCATTTTTAATAAATCATCTCTCAGAGTATTGGCAACCAAAGCTCTCTCATTAAGCGAAGTTATGGGTGCATATAATGAAGCATCATCTGCATAAGCAATCATATTAGAGGAGACTCCACACTGCATATCACTAGTAAAAAGTATAAAAAGCAAAGGCCCCAGAACACTACCCTGGGGGACATCAGACTTGACTTTGTGCAAGAGACAAAAATTGCCGTCAACTAGCACACGTTGTCTATTAGATAAAAACGAAGAAAGAATAAAACCGAACCAGCAGTCCCCATTGAACCAAGTTTAAATATGAGTGCTTTATGATTAACTAAATCAAAGGCAGAGCTAAAATCAAGATAAATTAATCTTGATACATATCCAGCATCCAGTGAAGCCTGGAGAACATGCATGAGAACCAGGAGAGCATCACAGGTGCCGAAACCCTTCCTAAATCCAAACTGGTTAGGAGGCAACAAATTAAATGTATTTTGTTAGTCAGAATATATTAAATAGGGTTCTTATACTGATTTTTTTTTTCTATGTGGATGATGGAGACAAAAGGCATAACTGCCTGTACCGAGTGTCTCTCCCAGAGTTCAAAGAGTGACAGGGCCAAAATCAAGGAATGTTCGAGCCAAAATGTCTGGACACGCGGAGTCATAGGATGAGGGAAAGATGGATTCAGGGAGAGAGTTCCAGAGCTCAGCTGTTGAATAAAAAAAAGATTGGGAGTATTGTTTCACTCTTGAGTTGGAGTACAAAGGAGTATAGAGTTGCACAGAGTAGGGGTGGGATTGTGTTGCAAGACAGGTACTACGTACCCTACGTAGAGGAGGTGGTATGCACTGAGAGAGCTCTGAGGAACACTGATTATTGTAGTAGCGGTAGAATAGTGAGAGAGATGCAACATTGCGGCGAAGAGAGAGAGATTGCAGAGAGACAGTGAGTGGACGGGAGTTAACCCTTAATTAGCGGCGAGCAACATAAGTCGAGTTAAATAAAGCTGGACTATGTGGCGGTGCTCGACATAGGTCGAGTGGCAATTTCAGCACGTAATGTTGCTGAGAGAGAGAGACAAGTGGTGGCAGGAGAGTAGCGAGCGTATGACTGCTCCAGACCACCGCGGCGAACCTACTGACACGAATCTCACCTCCCTCCTCCCTCTCTCACTCGCTATATACGGAATTGTATGGGGAAAGTGCCTAATTACATGCTTTTTGCACTCGCGTTGCACGGTTATTGCAAGAAAACTAGCCATCATAAAAGGATCGTTATGGTGTCATTCGAAAGCTCTGTTTATGCCCTTTCAGGGATAGATACTTGTTTTACGTTCTGGGTCTTATTTAGGCATGAAAATGATCACGTAAACAGCCCTATTTTGGCTAAAAATACCCCGCTGGGCGGTACATATAAATAAACCGCATAGGCCGCTCTTAAGGTGTTAATGATACGAAAGGCTTTCCTTTCTACTTTGTCTAGAAGTGCTGTATGAGAGGATCCTCCCCACACATGTGAAAAATACTCAATACAAGGATGCACTGTGACCCTGTACAGAGCAAGAAGCTGTGCAGGGGTAAAGAACCCCTTGAGGCAGTTGAGTACACCCAGCTTCTGGGAGGCCACCTTAGCAAGACTGGCAATATGGTCCTTCCAAGAGAGAGCAGAAGAAAAAGAGACACCGAGAATACTGAGAGCAGATGAAGGGTTGATTTTTGTATTGTTGAAGTATAAGGGATAGTCCTCTGGGAGTTCACGGCGGGTAGATAGATGGAAAAATTGGGCTTTGGAAGCATTAAAGGCAACAAAGTTTTCTCTGCCCCAATTGGAAATATATATGCGGCCTGCTGAGATATTACCAGCCCCGATATTGCAGAATACAAACCACATCAAGATTGCTACCATTCGCCACTCGGAGATCCCTCAACATAGTGACCCCTCAAATACTTTCTCCAACTCGGACTCTATGACCCAAAGAGCAGTGATAGAAAACGGAACCTGGCGAAGGAAATTGAGGCAAACTCAAACACAACGAAATAGACGATTCCCACTAGCTTCACAAATTTTGCAACCCCTTAATTCAACCCCATTTGCTCAACAACCCCCATACCTTCCCAGATATACCGCCTATAGTGCCGAAACTGACCGAGATCAACAAATACCCCCTCACCCTTATGTTTTCAATAATAACCATCAAGAGGGAGAAGCACCATAACACATGTACACAGCTACTGCATTTGCCAAATCAATTAACCCTCCTAACCCTAGTTTTCCTTTGCAACTAGTCTTAGAGCCTAACCTCAGCACCTGTAGAAATAGTGGGTAAAGTGAATGTGATAGTTCAACCTCCTGTGAAAAATTAGATAAACTTATTAGACGAATCACCGACCATAGTTGTGCCCTTCATGCCCGGTGTTACCCTACACACGACATCTCAGTCAGAAGAGACACTACCTCAGCTAGCCCAACCAATGGCAAGCAATCAGCCTGCTGGTTTAAGACCTATTTTTCGATCTTACACAAACAGTGTTAAGGTTGGAAAAGACAAAACCAAGACTAAGTTGAGCAGGTCTATTTGTTCTACAGGCTGGGGATCAGAACACTATTTTTCAGATGGATCCAGTATACTCCGCAAGGGATATGAGGTAGATGAACAGGACGACTCCAAGTCAAAGGTAACCAAGTCTAAGGTGGGAAAGGCTTGTCAAAGTGCCAACTGGGGATTAGGGCATGTAACCTACAACGCTTGCTGCCATAACCTTAACTCAGTGCAATCCTGTGTAACCTACAATACTTGCCGGGAAAGCGAGGTACTAGACATAGACTCTGAAACCAATTGGGGATTAGGGCATGTAACCTACAATGCTTGCTGCCATAACCTTAACTCAGTGCAACCCCATACAACCTACAATGCTTGTCGGGCAAGCAAGGCAACAGAGTCTGGCTTAGTAACCCCCAGTGTTGTTGGAGAGAATCTGTGGCCCTTGTCTGGCACGGAAACTCTTGGGAACACTAAGTCTGTAGAGAAGACCACCCCCGACTCCCTGAGCAGTCACTCTCCTACCCCTGTCTTGTCTGTCCCTGACGAGAAGTGGATAGAGCGTGTCGGCTTACCAGTCACTCAGGTGAGTTTACCTGTAACCCCAGGAAAGACGTGATCAATCCAAAGGTTACAGATAAGCCGCCTATCTTCCCCAGAAACTGTGTGGGAGAGGACCAGGAGCGAAGCCGAGGACCCTGGAAGAAGTGCCCCATCACCCAACGCCTGCTGCAGCTCTTCGGCCCGGATCCAAGCTTGTGAAGAAGCCGGGACTGTGTGTGAATCAGTCTGGACGTGAGACGAGTTCTTCGGTTCCTCAAGAAGGCCTTGCAGCATCGGCTGGGACTTTTCGGCCTCAGCCCAAGCTTGTGAAGAAGCTGGGACTGTGTGTGAATCAGTCCGGAAGTTAGACAAGTTCTTTGGGTTGGTTAAGGACCTGTACCTAGCTGGCTCACGTGTGGGCAGCCAGGACCTCAGCTCCTCATCGACCTCCAGTGCCAGTGCTCCTCTCTCTCTCAGTGCTCTCCTATCCCCCAAATGTTATGCCTTAAGTGTTTCTGTCGTGGTAACAGTGTTATAGTGAGGCTTAGACCTAGATGTGCCAGGACTTTACCAGTGATAGATTCGTAATAGATTCGAAGTCGTGCTTTACATCTTCCCTTGTCCTTGCTTCTCGTTACCCCGGTTGTTGGGGAACAAAACACACTTGTCCTACACCGGCTTTGTATATAAATACTTCCTCGGTCCCGGGCTCCCGTGACCCCCTGAAGAGAAAATATAGATATAACATTGCCATTTTAATTATTACACACACTCTGGACGTCACCCGAGAGCTCCTGCCGCTTATGCACTTCTATCACTTAGGTTTAGACATAATACTGTATCTTGTCGCAAAGTTGATGCTTGCAATTCATGCTTTAGAGTCTGATTAATGCAGATTCTTTGTTGTCTCAGAGTTAATCTTTGCAGTTTATACTTTTACAGTTTATCCCATGTTAAACTCTTTATTTTACTTTTTGAGAGCTATCGCTCCTTGTTCTTAAATCTTATTAGCAGTCATCCTTGTTATTTTATCATCAACTTATGATTATTATTTTGCCGTACCTTTAGGACGATATGCTTGCGTGGAGGCCTATTGCCTCATTTATTTATTATCCCATATCCTATGTACGAGCTTTGTGAGACAACCTATATATGCTATACATATATCTATGAACCTACCACTTGTATAAATACAAACCATAGTAATCTTTCCTTGTGTTTCGGTTGCTTGCCTGTTATTTGTTTGGTGTAAATAGAGTTAAGGTCAGTCCTCGCCCAGTTGAGAACACCCTAAGTTGAAGATTACTGTACAATTCTCCCTACCAGAAATTCTTATAGTTGCCGTGCCAAACACATTGTTTTGTACAGTAAACGACCTCGGCCCTTTAAATGGCGATATCCCGCAGTTCTTCACCCTCCCTCTCCATCAATAATTCTTAATTATAAGCTATATGTCGTACTTTCTATAGCTGACACACATTACAGTCATTGCATATTGATGCTCATTATATTTTAAAGTCACCCATAGGCTAATATTAAATAACTTATATTTCTGTATAGCCTAGGCTATTAGGAAGAAGGTATTTTCACGCTTTTTTGTTATGTTAGTTAATCCTTATTATTTTGCTTTTAGTAATTTCTTGCTACATATGGACATTACCATAACTACCATACTATATATGCACTTAGTGTAGCCATCTAGTATATAGTAAAAACATGCAGAATCGTAAGAAATCATGATAAACTTTGCATAGCCTAGGTGTTGAGTATTGTTGATGTCGACAGACGTAGCTCTGGCGCTACTTTAGAAGCGTCCACCATAGGTCTCCGGTGAATTCCTGGTAGGGAGAATTCCCAGAGCAGGAAGTGCGACCAGAATATACCTCGTTTCTTGGAAGCATGGCATAACATAAATGGTAGTTAGATCAGAAGATAAGTGTTGTATGGCTGTATTACGTTTGTTTTTTAGGGATTGCTTGCTGGGACATTCGGGGAAACTAATTGAATAGTGTAAGGTAGAGTCGTCTGCATATGAATGGATAAGACTGGAGGTACAGTTGAGAAGATAATTTATGAAAATTAGAAAGAGAATAGGAGATAGGACAGAACCCTGAGGAACACCGGAGTTAATAGGATGAGGAAGTGAAAGATGGTCATCCACAACCGCAGCTATGGAACGGCCAGAAAGGAAATTAGAGACAAAGGCACAGATGGAGGGATAGAAACCGAAGGAGGGTAGTTTAGAAATTAGAGATTTGAACCACACTCCATCGAAGGCCTTTAATATGTCTAGCGCAATAGAAAAGGTCTCACTGAAGTCTCGAAAGGAGGATGACAAAGAGTTAGTAAGATATGAAAGAAGATCACCAGTAGAGCGACCCTTAACCCAAAAATGGTGAAGCCTATGTTTTTTTAAAGTGCCCGCCATGCGAAGGTATTTGGTTCAATTCTGACGAAAATTGTCATATTTACCATATATATCATTATTACTTATCCATATGCACCTATTTTACTTTTAATATAAACATATGAACATGTAACAGTAATAAAAGATGTGAGAATAGCATTTGGGGGGTGAAAAAGATATATTATTGCTGTCCGGTCGTATCATGAGGCGAGAGCCCGTTTGGGGAATATTCTCCCTCTCCGACCTCCAGTGCGACACTGAGGGCTTGCAATAGAAGTCTCTGTGTTGCAAGGATCTCTAGCTGCCTCGCCAGTGTTAACGAGAAAACGCATGAGGGAAATTCGCGTGGAAAATTACCCGATAAAAGGGGGAATAAGAGGAAAAATAGCTGATAATTGAAGGGGGGGGTGGGAAGGAGGGGAAGGTGGTAGCAAGTAATGGTGTAATTATCTCACCTAGTCACATATTGCTTTGTTTTGAGTGGCACTGGGGTGTTTTATAGTTTTTTTTATGCGCTGGCTCTATAGAGGATGCTCGCATTCCACCACAAAAGCCTTTATAGAGGATGCTCGCTGTTTAGAGGTTAAGGAAGCCATACTGGCGATCTGAGAGTAGATTATGAGAAGAGAAATGCTTAAGAAATTTGGAAGTAAGAATAGTTTCAAAACTTTAGAAATACAAGAGTTGAGAGCAATTGGACGATAGTTAGAGGGATGAGAGAGGTCACCCTTCTTTGGGACAGGTTGAATGAGAGCAAACTTCCAGCAAGAAAGGAAGACGTTAGAGGATAGACAGAGACAAAAGAGTTTGCCGGGAATCAGCACAGTTTTGGAGTTCAACAGGAGGAACATCATCTGGACTGTACGCCTTCTAAGTATTAAGCCCAGAGAGGGTTGAAAGTACATCTTTAAAAGAGATTAGGATATTAGGCATAAGTAGGAGAGAGCGGGTGGAGAGGGAGGAATATCATCGGAATCATCCAAGGTGGAGTTTCTAGCGAAAGTTTGAGCGAAGAGTTCAGCTTTGTCAGAGAAAGAAGTGATGGTTGTGCCATCAGAGTGGAAAAGGAGAGGGGAAGACGAGGAAGAAAAATTGTTGGAGAGGTTTTTGGCTAGATGCCAGAAAGCTAGGGAAGAGCTAGAGTTGTTGTTGTTGTTGTTCCTCAAGCTGCCTGGCCGAACAGCCCCAAGGCCCCGAGCAAGGCCAAAGCCATAACTGAGCGCCCCCACAGAACCCTCCCTGCCGACCACAATAAAGCCTGGGTCACCGAAGCCACTCCATGGCGGGGAGCTGAAGAGGGTTCTGGAAACGCCCGGGAAACCAAAGCCCTACCCAGGGCCGCTCAGCAATTATGAAGAGAAAGTTGAATGGCAAAGGAAAAATGTGATGCTTTGGCTTCCAATCTTGGTAGATTGGGAGGTCAATCCACGGAAGAGACGCCGTCAATTGAGATCTAGAAAATATATAAGTAAAAGGAACAGCCAGAGTAAGCTATGGGTATGGCAGAGATCGCTCAGTTCTCACTCTGATAGACCAGCCCATCACCACATGACTAGAACCCAATCCTCTCAGCATCAGCTAGGAGCTAGAGTTGGATAGTTCAGTGCATTCATTATTAATGAACGAGTGTTTGGCAAGTCGAAGAACAGATTTTGCTTGATTCCGGACAGACACATAGGAAGAATGAGATTCTTGAGTTTTAAGGCATCGGTACCGATTGAATGCGCCCTTAACCTTTAAACGGCGAACCTATGGTATTTGAAAGTGCCCGCCAGGCGAAGATAAATTTGATACATTCCCGACGAAAATCGTCATTATCCGATAAATATCGTTATTACTTATTCATATATGCACCTATTTTACGTTTAATATGAAGATATTAACATGTAACAGCAATAAAACAAGTGGGAATAGTATTTGGGGGGTGAAAAAAGACGATGTATTACCGACCAGTTTATTCATGAGCGGAGAGCCTTCGCGGCATACACCCAACCCCTCCCACTTATCGATCGACAATGATGTCTTGCTAGTGAAATCTCTCTCTTGCCACGATCTCTATATGCCTCCTCTTCGACCTTGAAACCGGGTGGGGGATATTGGCGCGGAAAATAAATTGATAAACAAGGGAATAGGAGGAAAAACAAGTGATAATTGAAGGGGAAGGGGGGAGGTTTGGACATATGTGGATAAGTGATAGGCGGTATGGAGGGGAATTATCTCACTTAATTACATTTTCCTTTGTTTTGAGTGCCACTGGGATCTTTTAAAAGGCTTTTCTTAGGCCTTGGATCTTAAGAGTCCCGTCCCCTTTGCCCAGTAAAACCTCTTAAGAGTCTCGGCGCCGTTCCCGGGTTAAGGTAAAATATCTGTATTACTGTACATACTAAGCAATATGGGTCGACAAATGTGTGTGGATTGGAAAAGGAATACATCCAGATTCAGTTAAAAGCAATGGACAAAGATTTTGTATCCTTATACCTGTAGTGTAGTGGATATCGTAGCTGAGACTTCAACCCTGATGTTTTAGGTTCGAATCTCGGTCAGGGATAAAGATTTCTGTACGTACGTACGTGTATTTGTGTGCCAAAAAATAAGAAGAAGAAATATATAAAAGAAATAATATACAGTATAATATATATATATATATATATATATATATATATATATATATAGAGAGAGAGAGAGAGAGAGAGAGATAGATAGATAGATAGATATAATTATATTTCTGCGTGAAGCAGTATTTTGAAATATAATTTAATGCATTACCCATGTGTTTTGTTTCTAACTATACTATATTGATTAATCCTTTCCTCCAGTGACTCATTTTGAATTGTTACTCTGGCCAAGACTGTAAAGGAAGAACATCTGGGATTCAAAGGGGTAATAATAAACCCAGGTGTTCCTCTCACTCCCACAGGTTCTTTGTAAGCAATACCATTTTGTTTTATGCAAGTCAGAACAAACTGGAGAATGACGTCATGAAGTGAAAGAGGTCATTCTTATTCTTATATATAAATCCCTAAATAATATAATACATTGTCCTATTGAATATAAGTTTAAACATAATATTAATTATAATCTTAGAAATGAAAACGAATTGGCAGTCCCATTTGTTTCTTCTACCCAGTCACAATTATTTGTACATTATCGGGGTTGTCAATTATGGAACGCACTTCCCAATGATATCAAGTCTTCATCCTCCATTAATGCATTCACAAATAAAATCAAACATTACTTTATCATGCAAAACACTCCAATATAGACCTTTTTGAATGAGACCACTTGATGTGTCTAATATTTTGTTGTATTATTTTATATTTTACTTTGAACATTTTGTTCTCTTCTTTTTAATACTTGTTGCATATATTGTAAGTTTTTTGTTTGCCTCATAGCTGCCGTTTATCATTAGTGACAGCATCAACATAACACAAGGTGCCTGCTGGAAAGCATATTATATGCTTAGCGGGCTCAGCTTATATATTATATTGTGTAAAACTATCCTTGTAAATGTATGAGCTAAATAAATTATTTTTGAATTTGAATTTGAATTTGAATTAATCTGACCTACTAAGTACATGCCAATGCTTAACCCCTTCAGTACCGATGCCTCTTTTTATGATATTCTGGCACTTATTAGACGATTTTATTCAGCTTAGGACGGACGTGTAGTAATTAAAAGGCTACAAACTATCTAAATTAACTCTTTTAACTACCACAGATCTTTCCCAAGCTGCATAAAATCGTCTAAATATGGCTGAAATAAAACAACATTCATCTCCGGTAGTGAAAGAGTTAATATTAAGTTTGAAAATGTTGGTAGAAAATCATTAATATGAACCTCGAGAGTATTGTTCAAAGTTTTCAGGTATACTTTTGATAGTTTCGTCTATTAATTTCCCAAATGGTGTGATGGTGAAAATATGTCCAATCTCTGTTCTTTAAAAGCTTCCTAGTCTACCCGGTCACCAGTATATTTTAGGCAATCCAATTCAGACCCTTCGTACTTACGGCAATATTAATAATAGTAAACCTATATTATAATAGATTTGTTTCACTTGGCGGATAATCAATTCCTTTAGCAGCTAGTTATTCGATACGTAATGGATATATATTCGTATGAAGCTACTATATTTCTACATTATGTTAATAACAAGTTTTCATTATCAACAACATATGTCGCTACATAATCTTCATAATTGATAGGCAATCACTATGGGGATATGGATATTTTTTCGCCAGTGAAGATAAAAACGACTATAGTGTAATATACTTCAATCTGTTCCATATTTCTCTCCATTTCTTCTCTCTCTCTCTCTCTCTCTCTCTCTCTCTCTCTCTCTCTCTCTCTCTCTCTCTCTCTCTCTCTCTCTCTATGTATATATATATATATATATATATATATATATATATATATATATATATATGGTGAGAATAAGGTTGTAAGCCAATATTGTTTGTGTCCGGTCATTCCCTGATAAAACACCTCGTCCAGGATTCCCCCCCGAGCAACTGAACAAACACACTCCCGGCCGCATATTTCCGAAGTCGAGACTAGTATATATCATAGGGGAAATTAGGACCAATCAGAGGCCGCAGTGGCAGTGACGTCACCCACAAGGGGAGGAGCCAGTCTGTCTGTCACTCTCTCTCTCTCTCTCTCTCTGGGTGAGGAGCCTGCCTGCCTCTCTTTGGTTTCTCTCTCTCTCTCTGGTAAATAGAAGAAGTAAGTCACCTAGTATAACAAGTTATTTCAAATATTAACTACATTAAGGATACATTATGATTGTGCTATGTTATGGTTATGAGTAAATAAGAGTAGCCTACCGTATTACTCGTATTGCACAACCATGGACAGAAATTCCTTGACAATTTTAGAATGCACAATATTATTTCACTGGCGAACTATATTGATTCCTGTGACACTTAAGCAGTTAACCTGTGCTGATAATTTCAAGAAGGAACTTAAGTCACTCATATATCTAAAGGGTTATATATACAGTATATATATAGCCTATACATTACTTTATTTTAAATGTCATTAACACATTAACATTATCAGATAGTACAAAATATATTAAGCATCAAATGTTATGAAATAGTTAATGGTTTAAGTGCATAAGGTAGAGCCAAAGGCTAATTAGTAGGCTATATAATTATACGATGCGTGTTAGTGAGTTGGGCCTAGGCCTATAGGCTACTTAGGCCTTATAATTAGGGTTGGGTGTGAAGGGGCTCTGCCTTGTGTGAGCCAATCGACTTTCTGTAGACTCCCATTTTCTTTTATTCTTATGTATGACAGCTATTTCTATATTTTGCTAAATATTACTTTTATTGTAGTCGATATGTTATGATGTGACAATGTTCATGAATATTTATATTAGTACAGTAGTGGTTAGGGCTACTTGAACACCTCTTAACCCCATTATATCCAGGGCGGTACAATATTGTACCGCCCTCGGTATTTTAAGCCAATATAATATGTCATTTTTAAATAAAGCACAATGTTACAAATAATCCTGATCAAGACACTGGGAACACAACAAATAATGATTTTAAGCAAAAAAACAATGAGTTCAATCAGCCTGTTCTCTAATATTAACGATTTTTATCGTGAAAGGCGCTGAACATAAAGAAACCATACGATATGAAGTGAGACATTTGGCATAAAGGTTACACTCACCTGTAAGGTTGGACTCTGATTCCAGATGTACGATGAGATATAATTGTGAATTTTGTTATTCCCTTCATATCAATCTATCACTTTCTCTCCTATCATTGATCTTTACTTATTCCCTTAGTCTATGTCTCGATTCAGCCACCCCCAGCTATGGGGTATGTGCCTGAGTGTATACATACATACTGTGACGCACCCCAGTGCTGGGCAACGCAACCTGATTGTACTCCTTGGTACTCCACTGTACCGCCCGTGATCTGGCTACCGTCAGCCGCAATGTATATTGAGTGTGACAACTTATAACTATGTTCTTTGTATCTCTGCAAAGGTCTCGTCATGTGCTAACCAGTGGTGGGTTTTGTTTTAAGCCATGTCGAGACCTTCCATTTAATATGTAGTATCAATAGAGAAGTTGATAGATAAGACAATGGGGAGTTCAGAGAGAGAGAGTGAGTTAGGCTTCAGAGCAAGAGGGTAGCAACGCGCCGCGCTGCCGGCCGGGTGGTTGCCAGACGTATGGACTGGTTGGCAGCCTTGCCCTTATAGCTAGGCGCGATAGGGTTGGTAGTCCATTGTTGCCTGCCTGGGCTGGGCCCATGTTGTCGTACAGCACATTGCCTGGAGGCTGGCTGCGTGTTCTATGACCAGGTTGCCTAGAACCTTTGAGATTCTAACATCCCTTGCTCTCTCTCCCAACTTCTCACGGTTGCACTCTTTCTCTCTGACGACATTACTCTCATTTCATTCTTCTCTCTATTTAAATGCATAACCTTCCCTTGAGGTCCTAAAGGAGTTTCAGCACTCACCTCTCGTATTACTCTTAGGACAAGCATATATTTACATGTATTAGATTTAAGGGGTTAATGTGAACAGCGATCTTCTTGATGAGGATAGTTGGTGAACGTTCTACATGTTCACGAGTTATATGCCCCGCTCATCATCCCATTTGTGACTAGACTGGTGCCATGTGTAAGAGCCCGACCATGCCCAGGAGTTGTCTGTAGAGGGACGAGGACTTAGCCTTGATTTGCATACCGAGCCAGGAGCGAGTGTAGCAGCCGAGACTACAGCTCGCTCGTAGTGCCGGTATAGTAGAGTAACGTAATTTATCTGTCCTTGTGTTCTCTACAGTCTTCTCCTGGGTTCTCGCTTTCGGTGCTGGGACTCGTTGTTCCTGTGACTTGGCCTGCTAGCTAGAACACATGGGGATGATGAGTGGGATATATCTTTATTTTACTATGCATTGCAGCTCTCTTTAAGTATATATCTATAACACTTTACAATACACATTACTCACACACAAGACAACACTATTAATACTTTCATGTATCAATTAACTGCACTGTCGTTTTGCTGCTGTGTCCAGAGTTCTGTTGCGTAGGGCGCATACAGACTCAGAGGGGAGACAGAGTGAGAGAAGCGAAGTAGCCTATGCGGTAGTAGGCTACCGGCGCAGTACTGTTGCCTGCAACCTTTTAGTTATTCCAAGTATAGATTCATTATTATAATAAGTGACTACTGTTTATGTTCCTCCCATGTGTATTATTAGGTATCTACTGGATCATGAACATCTTGTATGCTACATGCTAGTGCATGTTAGTAGGGGACAGTTAGTGTAGTGCATGCGCTTTCAAGTAAGCGTGTACATTTGTCATTTAGCATTTCACTGTCATACCTTTAGCCTGCTTCTATTCTACATTATTAGAGGCTTAATATTAACGTAGTTTCTTGAGTATTGCATTTCTTTAGTAATAACGTAACCTATAAATGTCTGAGGGAGTTTAGCCTCATAGCCTACCCCTGTTGTACACTTTCGCCGAGTTAAGGTACCTCGTTACCGTAGACGATAACTCTGTAGGGCGTTGGTGCTTTTGTTGTCTGGAGCATATAGTATTTGGGACTGGAATCGAGCGTGTCGTTGTCACTTAAGCCATTTCTGTCCTACGATCAAGAATCCCGAATATGTATTGCCGATCCAGCCGTAACAAAATGGCGACCTTGCACAAGATTCAGTAGTATCCTATCACATGTTTTTTTGGAGAACTATTCTATGCTACCTAGTAGAGCTGGCTAGAATTTTCTTGCATATTGGAGGAATTTTTATTGTGTCATTATTGTATTGGTGGACTTGCAGATTGTTTCGTTAGGTGTCTAGAGTAGAGTCATTCAAGCATCTTTAACATTTTGTGAGTCGAGACTGCAATTAGTAATAAGCACTTTTTTTTTTTGAACAGCAATTGTATAACCAGCACTATGTCTAATGACTCATCATTTACGGGGGAGGATAACACGGTACAGCCTAGTGACCAGCAAGTACAGCAGATATTTAGGGAGGGGAGTGTTATAAGTGGAGAGAGGGATGCCCGGGCATTTTTGCAGACACCTTTGACCGAACAGCGCCTGCAGGCTATTGATTGTTACGGTCTTCGCTGTTTAGCCACGGTTTTGGGGCGGGACTGTCCTGACAGTTGGCCCAAGAAGAATTTGGTGGCATGTTTGTTGGGTGATGGCGATGGGGCGGTGGGTGGAGTGGGGTCTTGGGGGGTTCCCTCCAAGCCTCCATTCCACTCTACCCCTGAGCTGGGCCCTCAGCCAGCGAGTCTTAGCACGATGCAGCAGGAGGGTTCTCAATGGCAAGCTGGCTTACCCGTAAACACGTCTCGGTGTGGATCCCCCATTTTGTGCTCTCCCCCCCCAGGCCTGTCTCCTGAGATGTTATTTCAGCTAGAACTAGCTAAGCTTAAGTTGCGAGAGAGTCAACAGGCTAGTATAGAACGGATTAAGCTGCAGGAGACTCGGATACAACAGGCTAGTATAGAACGGATTAAGCTGCAGGAGACTCAGATACAACAGGCTAGTATAGAAGCATAGAGGTTGCTAGAATCCAAGCCAATCAGGATGCAACCAGGTACCAGGCTGAAATGGATGTCGAGAAGTCTAGAGTAGAGACCACGGGGCGTCATCTCGGTGGTGGGCACCGGGTTACAGACTCACTTTCGCATTTAATTAAGTTAGTACCCGCATTTGATGAGACAGCAGTGACTGAGTTTTTTGCTCGTTTCGAAAAGAAGTGTCGTGAGTATGACTGGCCGGAGGTTAAATGGGCAGCATTAGTTTCATCACGTCTAGTGGGTAAGGGGTTGAAAGCCTACGATGCACTGTCACTGGACGAGAGTGTCGTGTATGGACTGGTGAAGGAGGCTGTGCTCCGGGCCTACGAACTGCAACCCGAAACTTATAGATTGAAGTTCCGTGGCGTGAATAAGAAGAGCGACGTCAGTTTTATGGAGCACGCACGGGACTTAACAGATGCATGTAATAACTGGTTTCGGTCCGAGCACGCAGAGTCGGCTGAGGAAATTAAGCAACTTTTCTATCTGGAACAGTTTTACAAATGTACTGGAACCGATCTAACGCTGAACATTAAGGAAAAATGTCCCAAGACAGTAGAGGAGGCTGCCAAGATGGCAGACCTCAGATTATCATTGATTCGTGGTTGCGGTGCCGCTCAGAGGGCTGAGTCAGGGCAGAAGGGGCGCTATACCCCACCCACCAGAGTTTTCGATAATAACAAATCCTATAACCACACTAAAAGCATTGCACCTAATAACACCTACAAACACAAGCCTCTCCCGTTTACTAAAGGTCAGGCCCCTTCTTCGCCCGCACAAGGGAAGAAGCCCATTGGGGATGTGAAATGTTACAAATGTCAGAAGCTAGGCCATTATTCACGTGAGTGCCCTAGTAACGCTCCCGCTAAGCCGGTGTCATTGGTTCACAGTATCGGTGTGTCTCTGAAGGCTGCAGCAACTGCCCGGGGTAGGTTGTCAGCAGCTGAGGCACACGCGGTAAAGAAGCGTACGGAAGGCTCGACACCTGTCCGGGACACTTTCTGTAGCCATCGGGGACACGGGTTTGTGAGCTGGGGGAGTGAACTACGGAGGGTTGACTTGTTGAGGGATACGGGGGCTTCGCAAACTTTGTTGAGGAACTTCACAGGGAAACCGATAAATGCGGCCAGAGTTGTTGTGGTGCAGGGTATAAATGCTACGAGGTCATACCCACTTGTGAGGTTGGAGTTGAGAGTGGGAGAGGTGTGCAGGGAGCTGGATGTAGGGATCGTTGAGTGTTTGCCAGTTGAGGGCGTCGACCTTCTTCTCGGCAACGACTTTGCGGTGCCCACTTCAGGGACTCCACCCTTAGTCGTTGCCGAGAGGGCGGCCGACGTGGATGGTGAGAATCGGGAATGGGTTGGGAGGTGCCAACAGGATGAGATGGCCTGTGTGGTAACCCGATCTCGCTCTGCGGCTCCTGCACAGCCTAGCACTCAACCTCGGGGACAGTGGAGGAAGGATCAGGAGAAGGTTGCTAAGGGCAGGAAAAGGGACATTGATTCTGCTGCACTTCTCGGTGATTCGGTACTTGGACCTATAATAAACACGGGAGTTGACTCTGGCCCAGAGATGGTGTGTAACAAGGCAGAGTTGGGTAAGACTTCGCGTGAGGCAAGAGCTGTAGCGAGAGCCACTAAGGCAGTAGAGCCTACTAGCCGGGGTAATGTCTTATTACAAAACCATCTTGATGCATTGACGCCCGGGGACATTAGTGAGCAGCAGCTGCAAGACGCTAGCCTAGCTCGTTATAGCAATGGTGCCATAGAGTTGGAGGAAGATGGGGATGCGAAGCCGGGAGATTTCTTTAGGCTCAACAGGATATTGTACCGCAGATTTTTAGACCCCAAATCGAAGTGGGAGGGCGGTGCGAGGGTAGTAGACCAGGTGGTTGTTCCAAATAAGTATAGAGAGTCCTTATTGTGTCTGGCGCATGATGTGCCGGTGGCGGGTCATTTGGGGTTAACAAAAACATTGGCGGCATTGGGCAGGTTTTTCTGGTGGCCTGGGGTCAAGGCTGATGTCTGTGCATGGGTGGCTGGGTGTGCGACCTGCCAGACAACGGGGAAGCCTAACCAGACAATCCCGAAGGCACCTTTGTTTCCCATACCTGTCACCGGGCCTCCGTTCAGCAAAGTTGTAGTAGATTTGGTTGGCCCTTTCCCGCCTACTAGGAGTGGCAATAAATTCCTGTTGACAATCATGGATGTGGCTACGAGATACCCGGACGCATACCCCATGAGAAACGGCTCGGCAAAGGCAGTTGTTAAAAACTTATTATTGTTCTGTTCCCGTTATGGATTTCCACGTGAGGTGCAGTCAGACCAGGGGAGCAATTTTACATCCAAATTGTTCAAGCAAACCCTTCAGTTGCACGGTATATGTTCTGTAGTGTCGTCAGCCTACCATCCCGAGAGTCAGGGAGTCTTGGAGCGGTGGCACTCGACCCTGAAGAGTATGCTACGCTGTTACTGTGCAGAACATGACACTGATTGGGATTTGGGTCTGCCGTATGTTCTGTTCGCTGCACGTGAAGTCCCAGGAGAGAGCCTGGGGTTCAGTCCAAATCAGCTAGTCTTTGGCCATAATGTGAGAGGACCTTTAAGTATGGTGAAAGAGATCTGGGAGGGCGAAGAGAAGCCGGGGTCTATACTTAAATATGTCCTTGAGAGCCGGGAGAGACTTATAGGTTGCATGGCAGCGGCAGGTAATAACTTGGTTAATGCACAGGCGGTCATGAAGCACCAGTATGACGCCAAGGTGAAGCTTCGGGAGTTTTCGGTGGGTCAGGAGGTAATGTTGCTTTTACCTTTGCCTGGACACCCCCTTTCTGCCAAGTTCATTGGGCCGTATGTGGTGGCTAAGAAACTGTCCGACCTTGATTATCTCGTTGCAACACCTGACCGTAGGAAAAAACATCAGTTATGTTATGTTAACCTCATGAAAGAGTATGTGAGACGCCCCTCAGAGCCTCTCACTGTCCCTGTGCTGGCCTGCAGCGGCCAGGGTGGAGAAGGAGGTGGGGACAGTCATGCTGCTGAGGAGGATAGCTGGGACTGTGTCATTTCCGCGGAACAGTGGGCGGGGAATACTGAACAAGAGGCTAGGCAAGCTGTAAGTCACCTGCCTGAGCACCAGGGTGCTGCTGTCCTAGGCCTGTTCAGGTCATACCCCTCTGTTTTCGCCGAACACCCAGGTCTCACTACTCAGGTAATGCACGACGTGGACGTCGGTGATAATGTGCCCTTCAAGTCAGTGCCCTACCGTGTGCCCCCGGTAAAGTTGCCAGCTTTACGGGAGGAGTTAAAGTACATGGTTGAGAGAGGGATGATCACTGAAGGTTATGTGAAGTGGACATCACCCGTCACGTTGCAGCCAAAACCTGACGGCAAGGTGCGGTTCTGCATAGATTTTCGTAGGCTAAATGGCTTGACCACTACCAACCCTTACCCTTTGCCTCGAGTTGACGACAGCGTGGACAAGATAGGGAATGCAAAGTACCTTACTAAAATTGATCTTGTAAAAGGCTACTGGCAAGTACCCCTGTCGGACCGAGCTAAGCAAGTTTGTGGTTTTGTGGTAGATGGCAAGACCTACCAATGTAACGTAATGCCTTATGGGCTTAAGAACGCACCTGCCACGTTTCAGAACCTGATGAACGATATTTGTGACGAAATCCCTAACTGCACGGTCTACCTTGATGACGTGATAGTATATGATGACGATTTTGAAAATCACCTAAGGCACTTAGAGACCCTGTTTAGGAAGTTGCACGATGCTGGGCTGGTGGTGAACCTGAGGAAGTGCGAGTTTGTAAAGGCTACTGTGCAGTATCTTGGCTTTGTGGTCGGGTTAGGCCGGGTGTGCCCCCCCCTGAGCAAGATACAGGCTATCAATATGTTTCCCAGGCCCACCACTAAGCGCCAGGTCATGCGGTTCCTAGGTATGATAGGCTATTATAGGCGCTTCATCCGGGGATACTCTACTGTCTTAGCACCGTTAACTGATCTACTGTCGAAGTCAGTGAAGTTCTGTTGGGCTGCGGAGTGTCAGAGGGCTTTCGACCTAGTCAAGCACCTGCTGTGTACACATCCGATTTTGAGGGCCACAGACTTCTCCAGGAGTTTTCAGCTGGCGACTGATGCCAGCGGTGTGGGTGCCGGGGCAGTGTTACTGCAGACTGATTCCGAGGGCTTGGAACACCCAGTGAGCTTCTTTTCTCGCAAGTTTAATTCGGCACAAAGGAATTACTCGACTATAGAGAAGGAGCTTCTGGCTATCGTTTTGTCGCTCAAACATTTCGAAGTTTATGTTCCAGCCTACGGCCCGGTAGTGACGATTTATACGGACCATCATCCCTTGAAATTCCTAAATCAGTTTCACAATCGGAATATGCGGTTGACCAGGTGGTCCCTAATGCTCCAAGAGTATAATCTCAACATTCAGCATATTGCCGGGAGTGAGAACGTGATAGCAGATTGTCTATCAAGGGTTGATGATCCAAGATAGTCGTGCACGGTGTGTGGGTTGAGCAGGAGTAAAATTAGGCTATCATAACGCCGTCCAAAAAGATTATAAAACAATAAAATAAACGAGAAAACTTTATCTTTTTTAGTTTTGTAACTCTTTATTGTTGTAGCATGATGCATGCGATATTGTGTTTTATGTATAATTCACACTTCAGTTGTTGTGCACCTTTTGCAATTAGTGGCAGCTAAGGGTAGCAGGTCGGTTGGTTGCCTGTCAGATTTTGATAATGCTTCTAAGGTCGATTATCTAAAATCTTGGGGGGGCTGTGACGCACCCCAGTGCTGGGCAACGCAACCTGATTGTACTCCTTGGTACTCCACTGTACCGCCCGTGATCTGGCTACCGTCAGCCGCAATGTATATTGAGTGTGACAACTTATAACTATGTTCTTTGTATCTCTGCAAAGGTCTCGTCATGTGCTAACCAGTGGTGGGTTTTGTTTTAAGCCATGTCGAGACCTTCCATTTAATATGTAGTATCAATAGAGAAGTTGATAGATAAGACAATGGGGAGTTCAGAGAGAGAGAGTGAGTTAGGCTTCAGAGCAAGAGGGTAGCAACGCGCCGCGCTGCCGGCCGGATGGTTGCCAGACGTATGGACTGGTTGGCAGCCTTGCCCTTATAGCTAGGCGCGATAGGGTTGGTAGTCCATTGTTGCCTGCCTGGGCTGGGCCCATGTTGTCGTACAGCACATTGCCTGGAGGCTGGCTGCGTGTTCTATGACCAGGTTGCCTAGAACCTTTGAGATTCTAACATCCCTTGCTCTCTCCCCCAACTTCTCACGGTTGCACTCTTTCTCTCTGACGACATTACTCTCATTTCATTCTTCTCTCTATTTAAATGCATAACCTTCCCTTGAGGTCCTAAAGGAGTTTCAGCACTCACCTCTCGTATTACTCTTAGGACAAGCATATATTTACATGTATTAGATTTAAGGGGTTAATGTGAACAGCGATCTTCTTGATGAGGATAGTTGGTGAACGTTCTACATGTTCACGAGTTATATGCCCCGCTCATCATCCCATTTGTGACTAGACTGGTGCCATGTGTAAGAGCCCGACCATGCCCAGGAGTTGTCTGTAGAGGGACGAGGACTTAGCCTTGATTTGCATACCGAGCCAGGAGCGAGTGTAGCAGCCGAGACTACAGCTCGCTCGTAGTGCCGGTATAGTAGAGTAACGTAATTTATCTGCCCTTGTGTTCTCTACAGTCTTCTCCTGGGTTCTCGCTTTCGGTGCTGGGACTCGTTGTTCCTGTGACTTGGCCTGCTAGCTAGAACACATGGGGATGATGAGTGGGATATATCTTTATTTTACTATGCATTGCAGCTCTCTTTAAGTATATATCTATAACACTTTACAATACACATTACTCACACACAAGACAACACTATTAATACTTTCATGTATCAATTAACTGCACTGTCGTTTTGCTGCTGTGTCCGGAGTTCTGTTGCGTAGGGCCCATACGGACTCGGAGGGGAGACAGAGTGAGAGAAGCGAAGTAGCCTATGCGGTAGTAGGCTACCGGCGCAGTACTGTTGCCTGCAACCTTTTAGTTATTCCAAGTATAGATTCATTATTATAATAAGTGACTACTGTTTATGTTCCTCCCATGTGTATTATTAGGTATCTACTGGATCATGAACATCTTGTATGCTACATGCTAGTGCATGTTAGTAGGGGACAGTTAGTGTAGTGCACGCGCTTTCAAGTAGGCATGTACATTTGTCATTTAGCATTTCACTGTCATACCTTTAGCCTGCTTCTATTCTACATTATTAGAGGCTTAATATTAACGTAGTTTCTTGAGTATTGCATTTCTTTAGTAATAACGTAACCTATAAATGTCTGAGGGAGTTTAGCCTCATAGCCTACCCCTGTTGTACACTTTCGCCGAGTTAAGGTACCTCGTTACCGTAGACGATAACTCTGTAGGGCGTTGGTGCTTTTGTTGTCTGGAGCATATAGTATTTGGGACTGGAATCGAGCGTGTCGTTGTCACTTAAGCCATTTCTGTCCTACGATCAAGAATCCCGAATATGTATTGCCGATCCAGCCGTAACAATACATACATCCATACATACATCCATACATCTGTAGGCCTACATACATAATATTATGGAATGAGATCATTACATATGCGGAGAGAGAGAGTGAAAAGTGACCATTTATAGTTTATTTACGTTGTGCATGAATGTAAATTTAAATGATAATGATAAATAAAACAGGAACTATTTGAAACAATTTAACTGTCTAAGGAGAACTGGCAACACCCTCCTCCTCAAATCTTGGGACGAAAGATGCCAGAATCGCAAAATTTTCATTGTTTACTCATTGATTTTCAAGTAAAACCATAATTAATGGGAATAACATATTGTACTCTGGATGCTTATTTAATCTAGACAGAAACTATGCGAATAAATATTGATAACTTGTTATACTAGGTGACTTACTTCTTCTATTTACCAGAGAGAGAGATAAACAAACGAGAGGCAGGCAGGCTCCTCACCCAGAGAGAGAGAGAGAGAGACAGACTGGCTCCTCCCCTTGTGGGTGACGTCACTGCCACTGCAGCCTCTGATTGGTCATAATTTCCCCTATGATATATACTAGTCTCGACTTCGGAAATATGCCTCCCGGCCAACCTGATCCTAAACTCCTATGTCACGCCCCACAATGTTACACCTCCACACCTTGGGTTTTTGAGGCAGCACTTTACCGGCGAATCATGGAGGGTCGGTGCAACAATTGGGTATTAAGGGGTGACTGGCCGTTTGTTTGATCTATTAATTCATTTATCCCCCTTCAAGATAAATTTGTACATTTTTCGGTAGAAAAATGTCCCGGCCAAAGGCCGATTCCTCGTAAAATTGCAGGCTCGCTTTCGCTCGCCAGGAAATAATCGACACCTAAATGGCACAAAAGGTCTTAAAATTGACAACAAAATGGGGCGAAAGGTGTTAAAATCGCCAAACTAATGGGCCGAAGGTCTTACAATCTCAAAACTAGTGGGGCTAAACATTAGGGAGAAAGGGGTCCAGAAAAACGGTCTGCCCTCCCTTAAGAGACTATGATTCCTCTAGTCTAGACTCTGATGCGGAGCCGGCTAGCGTTACTACACCTTGGTTTCAGCTGGCGCCATGTTGCATACCTCGCTCTCTTGGCTGGCTAAAGTTGTTTTTGCGTTCCTAGTTTGCCATCTGTTTTTTTATGCTATGTAATACTACCAAGTATAGCTTATTTTATAGGTGGCAAAAAGTTAATAAAATGTCTATTGATGTCGCTAGTTTATATTGAGGGGGATCTCTTTCATGATCGTTTTAGCTGACACTAGCGTCATTTTTTATCTTACCAGTTTGTATAGTTATGCTATGCTATGCATTATTAAACGGTATAAATCATGAAGCAAGCACATCCTCCTCACAAAAAAGGTTAGGAAGCTAATGACAAACGGTTTGAAGTAGCCTCCACGACGGTAAGGTAAGCGACATGGTGGTTGCAATAATCAAGAGATGGCTTAAATCTCCCCGTCGACATATCTATCGTGACGGGTGCTTGAGGGCGGACTGCATTGTTGACCAAGATGACTGTGGTGTAGGGCTGCATGATATGCACCAGCAGGAGGAGGGTGGTACTATACACTATATAAGCCTCACTACCTCACCCCTGGGACAACAGACGCTCAACAACAGTCATCTACTCTGCATCCACCATGAAGATTGTGAGTTTTGGCTTATAGAGGCTACTTGCTTTCATTCTTCTAGGGGGAAACTTCGTACATTTATACTTTACTTTAATATGGCAGCATTGGATTTTACAGATTATTTATTGTTAGCTTTTAAAGAATTCATAAAGTTTTAAGAGACACTTCATATACTGTATGTAGATTTAATTGTATAACCAATATTATGATTTTTGGTAATTATGTCTAGCAACGAGTTTTGAGAATGTGTGATCATAAACGTGTGAATGTCTGTCTGACAAGGATATTTCAAAAACATATAAACAAAGGTATATCGTATATGAATACCGCCATTTGCAATCCACGTATTAATATTAAACTCTTCAATACCCGCAAAATATTGTATTATTGGAATTTCATTAGTTCTCATTGAAAACTATCTACGTGCAGTAATGTTGATGATAATTGCATGCAACCCCTTTCAAGCTTAAGGGACAGGTAGTTGTTTTTTTGGGGGACCCCCTTCTCCCTCATGTTTAGCATAATAGTTTTGAGATTTTAAGACGTTCGTTCTATCAGTTTTGCGATTTTGAGACCTTTTGCACCATCTTTTTGACAATAATAAGACTGTTCGTGCCATTTAGGTGTCTTTTTTTCCTGGCGAGCGATAGCGAGCCTGTAATTTTAGAAGGAATTGGCCTTCGGCCGGGAAATTTTTCTACAGAATTTTTTTACAAAATTATCTTGAAAGGGGGTGTAGGGGGTGTTTTTTTGTTAAAGCTTGATGGGGGTCTAGCGACGAAACTCAAAAATACATTAATACAAAAATATATAGACCAAAAACCAAGCACTACCCCCTTAATTACCCCCATGCCGATAGCTTTATGCTCCACTTAGAGGCTCGTGCATATTTGGTAGAAACCTTTTGTAGCTTGTTGATCAGGTGGTCTTGTTTTGATTTTCTTAATATATCGTCAATTGTTTTGTAATCCTTAAATTTCCCTCCCCCCCCCCCCCCCCCCCCAACCCCTAAGAAAAATACGCAAACAAATCTCACCCAAGCATAAACTAAAACAATTGATTATAGCCCATGTTAATAATGGTATTGTTTATGGTGAGCGTGGTTGATATATTCCTTATAAATTAATGTAATAACTAAATAATTTATTTCAACATAAATTTATCGTGTTTGCCATTTAATGTTGTTAGTTAATCTCAGCCCATCATCCCTTCTATATGTCGATTTATCATTAAGTGTTGTCAATTACTGTATAATTAATCCATAATCCCTTCTTCAGGTTGTGGCGATCCTGGCTGTGTTTATGGTGAGCCTGGCCGTGGTGTCCGCCATGCCAGGCCCCTACCCCCTGCCCTACCCCCTGGCCGGCCCTGACCCTGAGGCCTTCCCAGACCCTCACTGGGGGTATGGCGGCGGGGGCGGGGGTTGGGGGGGACATCGCCGCCATGGACACCACCACCATGGGCACTGGGGTTAAGGACCACAGCCAACCATCTCGACGTGATCACCCTTACCTCCTCAACGGAAAAGAACAAAAGAACGTCAATATATCACTTACACCACTACAACTTTTAAACGCAAAAACTACATAATCACACTGTAGATCACACACACACACACATTGTCACCTACACACAAACACACACACACACACACACACACACACACACACACACACACACACACACACACATTGTTAACATATGATAAGATAAACGATGGACATCTTTTCAGTCACCATGGAAATCCAACACACGACTCACCTGATTATACAACACGATATAACATACACTGTTTTTCACACAGTGTACAATATGGCTTTTTACTTCCAATGAATGGCATTATAATCTGTTACGGCCCTGTACTTCTAAGCTATAGGAGTTGTGAGCGATTGGGACCTCACTTAACTCTGTTGTCCCTAACTTCGAATGTTTTCCAAAAAAGCAAAAACTAACTTCCGTAACCAAATAAATCCAGCATATTTCTCATCTGTGTTTGATTATCAGCTAAGCATTCTAATACTTCTTAGGCATTCTACTCATAAAGAAGTATCGACAGATTGTATGATAGAAATAATGAATAAATTCGTGTTGTTATTTTTTTCAAATCCATGTCAACCATATGACTGAGATATTAGTTGTCGTTTTATCCATATGGTAATTGACTAGTTGTGAGTTTCCGGCTATAAGGAAGTTGGAGGTTTAAACATCGATATTTAGAAGAATTAACCACTTCTGTACCGGCGACGTCTCTTTAACTTATTCTGGCTACTATTAGACGATTTCAATCAGTTTTTAAAGGGCCTCCAGCAAACTAACAGCCTTCGTACTATCTAACTTAAGACTTTTTACTACCACAGATCCTTCTTAAGCTGCATAAAATCGTCTAAATATAGCTAGAATAAAGTTGAAATGACGTCACCGGTACAGAAGGGGTTAACAACTAAAATACCGTCGTATTAAAGTATAAATACATTAAGGGGGGTGACCTGTTTTGGTTCTGTCCTTTTCTATCTTTCTCTGGCTTGTATGCATTTGGCCCCATTCAGCCTACTGTTTTAAGACGTTTATCCCCATCCAGGTGTCAATTTTTGACTGGTGAGCGGTAGGGAGCCAGCATATTTTTTATTTTTGTTTGACAGCAGGCTAAATTTGTACATTTTTCGGTAGAAAAATGTCTCCGGCGAAGCCGGATTTCTTCATATAATGCTGGCTCGCTATCGCTCGCCAGGAAGAAATCGACACTTAGATGGGGATAAACGTCTTAAAATAATAGTTGGCTGAATGGGGCCGAATGGATACAAGCCAGAGAAAGAGAGAAAAGGACAGAAATAAAAAAAAGCAGGTCACCCCCCTTAAATCAAATTTAGCATCCTTCCCGTCCATCAGAAATATCGATTATATTTGCACTTCTTTTTCATATCGATTTTTATGGCTCCAACTTCCTGATAGCCTGAAATTCGCAAATGGTCAATGATCATTTATTAACTGCTCTGTGTCCTAAATTTCACAATGAGAGTAACATTAAGGAGAGTTTTTTTTAATCTGGACCCCCTTCTTCCTCATGTTTAGCCCCATTAGTTTGGTAATTTTAAGATCTTTCGCTCCATTTACTTGGCAATTTTAAGTCCCTTCGTGCCATTTACTGTAGGTGTTGATTTTTTCCTGGCGAGAGCCTGTAGTTTAGGAGGAACTGGTCTTCGGTTGGGATATTTTTCTACCGATAAATGCACAAATTTATCTTGAATGTGGTCTTGGGGTTATTTTTTAATTAAAGCTTGATGAAGGTCTACGGAGGAAAATATAAAAATTATTATATATTAAAATATCGAGAAAAAGAACAGACATCCAAATAGAGAATGAGAAAACAGTAGAAGAAGAAGGACAAACTGAAGTAAAGAAACCGAAGAAAACGACGGAAGAACGAAAGAGAAAACGAAAGGAAAGGAGGAAGACTAAAGAAGATCTCACATCAACCAGACACTCAATCCCCACCTAGAGGAAAAATAGTAATTAGCCAAAAAGAGAAAGAATCCTATCAAACAACGGTTCTGATTTAGATATCCTTAAATATGTTTTTGTAATACCATGTTTGATCTACTAGAACAAGTCTTAGTGGATCACCAGATGTTAATATTAAGGTTAAATTACCTGCCAATGTAATGTTAAAGATTTACAATGTGATAAGACGATTGTCTTCACAATAAGAATATATACCTTATAACTCTACCATGTTTTGTTATGTTATTAAAGGGATAATAAAGGAT
Organism: Paralithodes platypus; assembly: GCA_032716605.1. Classification (NCBI taxonomy): domain Eukaryota; kingdom Metazoa; phylum Arthropoda; class Malacostraca; order Decapoda; family Lithodidae; genus Paralithodes; species Paralithodes platypus. The sequence goes on from CM064543.1 coordinate 12,136,504, forward strand.
AACCTATAACGTATTACTATTATAATATATGTCAAAACCCTGATTACATGATCCTGAATAATGAATAATGCATTTATATTATACTCCTTTATATAAATCCTGAGTATAATAGACTACTCTTGTAGATTAAATACCCTGAGGTGCATAGCAACCCTCACTTTTTATTTCATTTTATTTTAGTTCATTTATATATATATATATATATATACAGTATATATATATATATATATATATATATATATATATATATATATATATATATATATATATATATAAATATATATTATGAAAGAAATGCCAATTAACACGACAATATTTAATATAATTATATTCTACAATCGTCCTTAACATCTAACCACTTACACAATGTAATGTGTAGGGTTTATAATTAATGAATGAATGCAACTGACGGGAATCGAACTCGGGACCCACAAACAGGACGACAGTGCTCTACCACTGTACCATCAAGAAGGTTAAAGATTTAGCACACACTCTTCTTACATACCTTGTCGATATATAGGAACATGCACTGAGTGTTACACTAAACCCAACCTCACTATGATAGTCAAATGGAAGTACTGAAACATGTAGATATAGTATTATGAAATAAATGCCAATTACCATGACTTTATTTAATATCATTATATTCTACAAAATGTATGAGCATTCCCATATTCAAAATATGCTATATGGGGGCAGGGGTTAAAACACCCCAGTGGCTCTCAAAACAAAGCAATTTGTGATCAGGTGAGATAATTCCCCTCCATTACTTGCTACCACTCCTACACATGTGTTCCCCCCCCCTTCCCCCCTTCTCAATTAGCAAGTTTATTGCTCAATAGGTGTCCTTCTGAGAGTGAGGGTCCAAGTCTGAGGAGTGAGACAGTGAAACACAAATGTGAAGCTGCTTCAGAGATGGGGCTGCTTTGAGCTGTGAGTGGAGCTCTAAGTGCTTCACATATATCACTCCCTAGACTGGAACAAGATCTCACAGGCTTCACAGTGTTGAAAAGTTGGATGTACAGGCTCTCAGCCTATGCTCGATAGGGAGTAGTCGAAATATAGCAAAACAAAAATCCAGGTGTCGATTTCTTCCTGGCGAGCGATAGCGAGCCAGCATTGTATGGAGAAATCTGTCTTCGCCGGAGACATTTTTCTATCGAAAAAAATGTTCAAATTTAGCCTGCTGTCAAATAAAAAAAAATATATATTCTGGCTCGCCACTGCTCGCCAGGAAAAAAACGACACCTTCCTTAATGGGGATAAACATCTTAAAACAGTAGACTGAATGAGGCCGAATGGATACAACCCAGAGAGAGAGGGGGAGAGAGAGAAAAAAAAACGAGGTGGGCTCCCTTAACTCATAAGCTGCGCAGCTATGGTATTTGAAAGTGCCCGCCATGCGAAGGTATTTGATACATTTCTTACAAAAATCGTCACTTTACCATATATATAATTAATACTTATACATAAACGCCTGTTTTACTTTTAATATGAACATATGAACATTGGAAAGCAATAAAATAAGTGGTAACAGCAATTGGCTGGTGAAAATCATATATTTTAGCCCCACGGTCGTAGTCTGACCTTGACAGGCGAGAGAGAAACACCTTCCCTCTCTTGTGTCTGGCATGGTACTAAGAGACAAGGATAGCTCTCAGACTGGCTTAGAGGGTCGGAGATACACTCCTCCATCCTCCCCCTCTCTCCCACACGTCCTCGCACGAAAATTCTCGATAAATATCGTGAATAATAGGAAAAATACCGGATAATTGAGAAGGGGGAAAGGGGGGGACACATGTGTAGGAGTGGTAGCAAGTAATGGAGGGGAATTATCTCACCTGATCACAAATTGCTTTGTTTTGAGTGCCACTTGGGTGTTTTAACGCCTGTTCAACCGGGTTGTTTGTAACTTCTACTACCTGGCAGGCGGGCATAACCTAAACGAGCTTCATTCCATGCTCTTTTTCATGCATAAAAAAGAGCCAGAGCGTAATACAATTATGTATCCGAGAAAGGGCGATAATAGAGCTTTCCAATGACACCTGAATCATCCTTTTACGACCACGGGTTATCCTGTAGCAATCGCACAACACGAAGGGAAAAACCCTAAAATACGGTAATTTCCCAAGTTTTTTCCTGGTTTCGCGAGGCCATGGGTGTGGAATGGTGCGGAGGTAGTGACAGTTGCGGCACTGGGTCCATGCCGAGCGGTCAGAGCCCGCCTATCGTCCTCCCAAAGCGTGGACTCTCTCTCAGAGCCGATAATGTGCTCAACATCCCTTGCAACATATGTCGGGCACTGCAGGGGTGGCCATGACTCTCTCACTCGACATATGTCGGGCCCCGCAGCTTGAGTGTTAAAAGTTTTTTTTTAGGCCTTGGATCTTAGAGTCTGGCCGCATTCGCCCAGTAGAACCTCTTAAGAGTCTGGCCGTAGTCCCTGGCTTAAGCCACATGACTCAAACTCAAGATCCACCTGTGTGAGCTTACTCATTATTGACATGCTTGCTCAAATTATCTTATACTGTGCACCACCAGTCAGCTTGTCCGTCGTCCGTCGTCCGTCGTCGTCCGTCGTCCATCTGTCTTTCCAGAAACTCCTAGACCGTTTGATGGATTGTCACCAAATTTCACAGGTATATCCATTTGGTCAATGCGATGGTTAGTCAAAAGGATTTTTTTTATTTAACTTATAGGTTAAGGTCAAAGGTCAAGGTTAAAAATAAGGTAAATATTTTATATTTTTTAGTTTCTACTCAAATGTCTTCATTTTCACTATGCAAGTTACTGGTAACCTTGATATCTTATTGACCAAATTTCATATAAATATACCAAAGGGTTACGTCAATGGTCAAGGTCAAATGTCAAAATAAGTTTTGTACTAGTATTTCTTACACTAACTGTTAAATTTTCACTAGGCTTACCATGTATATTCGGAATACCTAGGTCAAAGTCATACAAAAAACTATATTATTCCATATGAAAGGTCAAGGTCACAGGTCAAGGTCACAGGTCAAGGTCAAATAAAAGGTCAATATACTATATTCTTTACTTTTCATACAAACTTCACACAATTTGGTGAGTTAGTTGCACTTTAAATGAAAAGGAAAATAATAAATGCTGACCCACATATCATAAAGGTTAAAATAAAGGTCAAAGGTCAAGGTCAACTATTCTATTAATATATATGAAACTAATTGATGGGTTTTAATTAAATTAGGCATGCTTATTTGATTTTCCTGGGTAATATTAATAAACAAAAAATGTACACTTACATAATGGGCAAGGTCACAGGTCAAGGTCAAAGGTCAACTTTTACTATTTATTTTTAGTTTTTAATTAAATGTCTTCATTTTCACTATGCAAGTTACTGGTAACCTTGATATCATATTGCCCAAATTTTAGATAAATATTGTAAAGGGTAAGGTCAAAGGTCAAGGTCAAAGGTCAAAATAAGTTTTGTACTACGGTAGTATTTCTTATACTAACTTAGATTCTCACTAGGCTTACAATGTATATTCGGAATACCTAGGCCAAAGAAATACAAAAAACTATACAATTCCATATGAAAGGTCAAGGTCACAGGTCAATGTCAAATATAAGGTCAATATGCTATTTTCTTTACTTTTCATGCAAACTCCACAGAAGTTGGTGAAATAGTGGCACTTTAAATGAAAAGCAAAATAATAAATGTTGACACATATCATAAAGATCAAGGGTCAAAGGTCAGGTCATACTATTCTATTAATATATATGAAACTAACTGATGGGTTTTAATGAAATTGGGCATGCATATTTGATTTTTATGGTCAATGTCAATGCAAACAAAAAGGTCAAAGGTCAACTTTATTATTAATTTAAAATTATTACTCAAATTTGGAAAACTGGCTATATTAGTTTTTTATTACTTAAATAACATATCAATAAAATTTCATATAAATTTTATAATAGTTAAGGTCAAAGGTCCAGGTCAAAACAAGAGTGTATGTCATTTTCCCTAAGCTCCTCCTAAACTGTAATGTATTGTCACCAAATTGTACAGGCAAATGCAGTTGGTCAATGCAACGACCATCCAAATATATATATTTTATTCTTAGTCAAAGGTCAAAGGTCAAGGTAACAGTATATGATCACTATTTGTAATCTATAAGTTTATATATGAATTACACCATATTCATAATGCTAGTTAATACGAAAATTGGTGTTAACTAAATAAAGCATCGATAGATTTTTTAAGGTCGAAAGTTAAGGTTACAGGTCAAAATATGATTTTTACTAGTATTTACAACTTAATGTAAGATTCTCACTAGGCCAAGGTCATACAAGAATAAACATAATTCCATTTGATTGGTCAAATCAATGTAAGCAAAATATTAAATCCTACATAAAAGTCAAGGTCATAGGTCAAAGTCAAAAGTCAACCTTCATAAAAAACACTCAAATTTTGATAAGCTGACTGTTAGTTGCATTTGACATAAATAACATATATATATAAATTTCATATAAATATTCTCATACTTAAAGTCAAAGGTCTAGGTCAAAGATCAAAAGAAGTGTTAATAATTTTTCCCAAACTTTTCCTAGACTGTTTAACCCTTTCCGTACTGGTGACGTCTTTTTGTTATCATATTCTAGCTATAATTAGACGATTTTGTAGAGCTGAAGAAGGATCTGTGGTGGAAAAAAGGTTAATTGGGATAGTTGAATTGCCTGCTAGTTTGGCTGAGTAAAATCTTCTATTATTATCCAGTATAAAATGAAAAAGACAGAACTGGTACTGAACGGGTTAATGTATCGTCACCAAATTGTGTAGGCAAATTCAGTTGGTCAATACGACGATTGTCGCCCCCCGTCGGGGGCGAGATGTTTTTGGGGCGAATCCTCCAGTATTCTTGGTAATATTATTTGTGATGATGGTGATAGTAGTAGTGATGATGGCGATAGTACTGATGATGACAGTAGCAGAGATGGTAGTAACAGCAGGGATGATGGTGATAATAGTAGTGATGATGGTGATCCCCGAAGTGATAATGATGACAGTAGTGATGATCATGGTAGTAACGATGGTGACAGTAGTAGTGATGATGATGCCAGTACTAGTAGTAGTGATGATGTTGACAGAAGTAGTGATGATGGTGATAGTACTAGTAGTAGTGATGATGGGTATAGTAGTAATGATGATGGTGACAGTAGTAATGATTATTGTAAGATGATGGTGATAATAGTAGTGATGATGGTGATAGTTGCAGTGATAATGATGACAGTAGTGATAATGTTAATGACGATGGTGATGGTGACTGCTTTAGTGAAGATAGTGACAGCTGTAATGATGATGGTGACAGTTGTAGTGATGATAGCAGTAGTGATGATGGTGAGTATAATAGTTATAATGGTGGTAATAGTAGTGATGATTGTAACCTATCGCAGAGTTGTGTATGCCGTTTTGATTTTGGGCAAAGCGGCACTTCTACTTTATGTATAGCTTTAGTTCATCTCATATGGACAATCAAGATCCAATTTTGACTTTCACTTACAAACTAGAGGTTATTTGGAATACAAAAAAATTAGTTTCTTTTTTCTGTCCTATTAGATGAAGTAGGTACAATACAAATATTTTATTATAGAACTGTTTCTTATTAATACTGAGTACTGTGCACCTTACCTTTCCTCGGTAACTGTGTGGTAGGACAAGAAACAGTTACGGGAGTCGGACAGGTGACCTGACATATCAAACACATCCAACGTGACCGATGAACCTCCCCCTTCCGGGAGCAGTTCTTGCAGGTTTGACGGTTGGGGATTAATGTGGGCAGGTGCATCCAGTTGTTGTCCTGCCATTGCTCTAAGAGTTGGTTGTGATGTTCTCTGTCCTTCTCTTGAAATTGAAACCATGACTGCCTGGTAACCCTGATGACATGATCTGATACCTGGCAAATTTGGAGATGCCGAGTTTAAGATTTTGAGGAGCATGGGCTTGTCACCCAATGCTTTTCAGTCTCTCTTATAGAGGAGCCAGGCATTGCATAAGCTGAGATCCAACGCATAACCAAACAGTGTGATATACCACCTTCCTGCCCTCATCAGTGCTCTGTAGAGATGGGTCAGCATATCAGATTTGTCAATACCTCCCACATTCCTGTTGTATTTCTTGATGCCATTGGAACAGGGAACTTCTACCTTTTTCTTGGCTTACTTTTCGTACCTCAAAACAGTCTTTAATGACTCCAATTATTCATCTGAAGAAAGGGCTGTGACAATCTTGTCCTTCCAACTTAGAGCAATTCCTTAAGTAGAACAGTGATAATTTGTCCCTTTTGGTACAGCTTTCTTTTTCATGTCCTTGGCAGACATTAGCGCTGGATTCCCTATCCTGTTGACTCTTGTTGTGCCGACATAATTATCTGTAACCATCGTGTTCCTTGAGGTAAGCAATCAAGCCAATACTGGTGAAGAAGGTATCTGTATAGATAGCGGACTACTTTGGGTTCTTCAAAGTTTTCACTAGAGTGATGACAGTCTTGCTGCTGACCAACATATCAGATTCCTCTTTGAACACTCAAGGCAGTTGGGTGACATGCGAAGGTCTGCTACCCCTGGTACATCAGGATATCATGGATGAAGCCATCAAAAGCTTGCCTGACAGAACAGCTTGAACCCCCACTTACCAGGCTTTGTTTGAATGTAGTCTACTGGTGTAATATTTTGTTGTAATATATACTCTCAGTGTGTCTGCCTGTAGGTTATGTGTGTCTGTTTGTACAATATATCTAGAATGAATGGATAGATTGCGATACAATTTGTTCAGTTCCTTTGTTGTGTACTTGAAAGTGAAAAAAAAAAAAAATAACTTAAACACTGTTGATGCCCCGGGAACCCGTTCCCCATTTCTTGGACCCCACAAGCAAAAACTGCACGCATGCTGGATGTATGTGGCAGTGTTAGCACCGCCCAGGGTTTGCATTCCCTTTCAGATGCGTATTCTTATCAGATTAGGAAGGATCTGTAGAAGATAAAGGGTTATTTTGACATATTTTAACCGCTTTCATTTCTACATATAGCCTAATTAAATTTAGTAATAATCGTGTTCGGCAATTAAAGCAACTCTGGTTTTGCATGCTCTGAATTAAACTTGTATGGGATTTCGCTATACTGTACATACATAATACATACAAAATCCCTCGCCTATAATAATCTACCTGTGTTTTTGGTGTATTGCTACTCTTATTGGACAATTGTATACAGTTTAAAAAGGAACTGTGCCTACAGGTCCTTTCTAAACTGTATTAGATAATAACATAAAATTGTATAAATCCCTTTGAATACTAGCCTAGGTGTTTTTACTACGCTAACTAAAATCGTCTACTGTTAGCCAGAATCAAAATTTAAATGAGGCCACAATATTGAAGTGGATAAACTGTTCAGACTTCCTGTCAAAGTTCCCGGTAGCCGAGGACGAGTTCGGCAATACTCCCGCAAACATCGGGGCAGGGAGGGTCTCGGAACTACCCCACAAACACACGTCACAAACTATTTATAGTTCCTCATTAAAACAAAGTCTATGGTTCTGAAATATAATTTCCTTGATGTGAACAGTGAGCTAGGTAGCAGCTAATCCACCTATGACGAGATATTTATTTACTCACACATAATTATCAGGGCGTATTAGAGCCCTTAATAATCTCCGTTTGCTGTTTATTATCTTATATATAACTACTAATAATTATAATAGTTACTGAGGGCCCCTTGATCTGTCCACAACTCATGTTACATTGCTTTCTTTATCTTCCTGGTGGCATCTCACTATCCAGTGTGAGATCCCAATCAAAGGTCAAAGTCCCGTTTTAGGGTTTGGAGTATGGT